>PVKC010001985.1:0-46273 GCA_004027635.1 Crocidura indochinensis
CCCCCCCCCAAAAAAAAACACCAAAAAAAAAACCAAATAAACTTTTTTTTCTTAGTTGGAAACTCAAAACACAACCAATCACCACTCTCCATCTTCAAGAAAGCTGAGAGGACAGTGTGAATGAGAGTTCTCTGGCAGAGAAAGAAGTTGCTTTGCTTTTGTTTGGAGACAGAGGGCCTGCGGGTGACTTGGGCACAAAGTAAACTGGGAGCTGATTAACTGACCGCAGGTCAGGTTACAGCCCCTTCAGTACAGAAATGTGGAGCAGCTTAGGTGGACAAAGTGAACAGTTAAGCCCAAGGACAAGCTCTGATTTTCTTTTCTTCTGCCCCGTAAAAATCTGCTGGGAGATGGAAAGAAAACCTGGGCAGTAGACTTTAGAGTTTTCTGAAGCAAAGGAAGGCAAAGACAAAATCATAAAGTCAACACAGATTTTAAAAAGGAGCAGGGTAGTAACAGTGGTGGTGGAGGGGAAGGGAAGGATGACAGAAGTTCCTTTTGCTCTCTGTTAATAAGCTACGAAAGATGGACAGCATCAATTGCTTAAGGACCATGAAAACGGCTACAGACTAAACATTTACCTTTTAATGTGCCTGCTGCACAGACTCACAGAACAGAAACAAGACATGATCTCTGTTTTTATAATTTTGGCATTTTGAGGCTATACCACAGCTCACATAAGTTAAATAGTACCATGATTTTAGGAGCCTCTACATGAAACTTTCTGCGAAGTTGACAGCATTATACTTGGAGTAAGGTGCCCAAAGTAGGTTAGCAATACCTGTTTTTCATTTCCCCAAGAGTTAAAAGACACACAATATGCAAAACCATTTTATCTGTACTTTACTGTCTTGAATTCTCTTTTTATTTAGAAGAAGAACCATCTATGTCCTGGGTCTGGGATGTAATCACAAATAACACCTGAATGAAATGGTCATGCTTTGAGGGTTTGCATTTAATAAACGTTCAGAGCTGTTATGAAATGTGTGCTTAAAAACCTATTTTACCTACCATAAATACTTAAAGGGGACACCAGGCTAAGGGCATTAAAGCTTCCACCTCCCCATAAGCCTCGCCACCTCCAGTAGAATAAATAGAGTATGGAATGATGCAATCTATACCCTCCTCCTGAGGCCCAGACATAAACAAAACTTCCTGGCTACAGAAAGAGCTATGCTGAAAGGAATTTGACTTCCACAAAGACCCTCAGAGTAAACTCACAATGATTCCAGCTGTCCAGGGGTTCAGGAGGAAGACTGCACAGACCAGAAATGTGCAGGCCAGCACCACGCTGATGGACAGAAGAAGCCAGTGGCGGAGGCCGATGTACTGTTCCCAGAAGAGGAAGGGGTAGCCATTGGGGTAGCTGGACAGCCCCAGGCTTGTGTAGTTGTTGCAGATGGTTCGGACTTTCTCAATTGCTTCTACAAAGTCTGAGGTGTCACGCAAGCCATTGAGGTAGAAAGGGAACTGGGCATATTCGATGGGCTCTGCTGCTGGGACTGCACAGATAAACAAGAAGAGGAGGTCACAGGTTAAAGGGTTGCCTGCACTACTAGAAAACCAGATGGACACACGCAGGCAAAGAAGAGACTAGAGCTAATTCCACTGTGGCCAAATCAGCTCTGCCTAGGGCAGAGAAAGAAATCTTTACTGGTCTTACTTTCTGTGTGTTTTTAAACATAAACTACACTATAGCTGATAATATTTGGGTCTTTAAATTTTTAATTTAATTTTAAGGAACTGGGGAGGCAAAACTGGCAGAGTTTAGGTGATGCTTCCAGGAGTGGTTGGGAATCAAACTTGGACCTCCACACATAAAAACTCTGGATTTACTCACAAAATTGATCTATCACTTTGCTCCATTCCTCACCTCCCTTCTATTTTTTTTTTTTTTTTTTTTTGTGGTGCAGGGGATTAAACCCTGGATTTCATCCATATAAGGCATGTGATCTACCACTGAATCACATCCCTTGGCCTAATTCTATATATTTTAAACAATAATCCATCTTCCTTTCCTTTTTTTTGGAGGGGGAGAGAAGTCTGTGATTTGTGTGTTTATTTAGTCTTTGATTTTAATCTTCTAGTAACAGATTCTGTAACTAGTCTAACCTACTTAAATAAATAAAATTGTGAGACTTTTTTGTTGTTGTTGTTGTTCCAGTGACGGAACTTTAACTTCCCTACTTTTGAGAACAAAATAAGTTTAAATTCATGCTCTCCTATGAAAAACGCTTAACTTTCTTATCCTTTTAGGGACCTAACACAAATCTTCCTCATTTCTTTTCTAATGCGATGCTAAGTCGTCAACAGCAGGGGAAGGATCCTTACACAACAAGCATTTAGTTAGTGCTGCTGTATTCCAGATCCTTCGGGGTCATTCAGGCGACAAGCTAAACATGATTTGCCCTATTATAATCTCAACTATAAATTTTCATTAAGACAAGCCTTGGCTGCTTGCCACAGGCTCTGGGGTTTAGATACAGAGGACTTGCTCCCCAGCCATCCTGTCTTTCTTCTGTTTCACATCCTCCATTGGTCTAAATATCCAAAGGAGAAAACTACTAATAACTCTAATATATATGCAGATTAAATCCACACAGAGCCACCTTTCAAAATCAGAACTGAGAGGAGAAAGGAAGAGCACACTGTTGTATACAGATTTTTCTACACCAGTTTAAACAGTTTTGACAGAGTACAGGTGCTTGGTGGTGTCTCAGAATAATCCAATTGCCAAAAGATTCCTTCAACGCCACAGCTGACAAAGACTAAGATAAACACATAATACCAAGTAATTAAACTCTACAATACTGAAACAACATCCAACCTGAAAGCGTCCCCACCTTTCACAGGCAACAGCTGGCAATCGAGAGATGCCTGGAGACAATGCAGACTTGAAGCTACCAGCGGACACTGGACACTATTTCTCAGTGCGACAAAATCGGGGGCATTTTCCATTATGCACCCTCATCTGTCTCCAGGCGTTTTAAACTAAAAGAAATCTGTTCTTCTGTTTACATTTTGGAACTCTGGGTAGTTTCAAAAGTTGAGGGATGTGGCTAAACTGAAGAATAGAGAAAACGCCTCCCTGTATTTGCAGATCTAGACAGGGCAATACCTACTTCTCAGCCTGGTCTCTGGCATGTAGTCAGCTTTGTCATGGACCCACTCTGGGCGGTGAGGCCGGATGTTGGCCTGGGAGGCAGCGTATGCCACAGGGTCGTTGCTGACCCATGCAGTCAGGTAGATGTAGAAAGCACTGGGATTAATGATACCATTTGCGTCCACCAGGCGCTGCTTCGTCAACTGTAAAATGGGAGAACAGGGGCTTTAAGAATCAAGCTTGGAGTCAACACTGCCAAGAGAAAAGCAGGACTTTACTCTGGCATTTGCAACAAAGAATAGAATCCCTGTGGTTTGAAACTACAGAAAATCCCATCCGAGCACCTTTGGTCTCTTTCAAAATGCACTTATCAGAGGATGCAATAATTGGTGTGTTTATAACACATGGTTTTGCAGATGGGCTGGGAATTGATTGAACTAATTAAAACTGAATGCTAAGAGACATTCTGCAGCCAAGGCGGAGAATGAACAATCTGGAGAAACATATTTATAGGAGGGGAATGGGGGAAAACCTGGCAAGAAACCCCATACACGTCTGTGTGCAGTTAACCTCTGTTGTTAACACTGAAGGAAATGCCACCCAGTAAATGGAGGAGAGCTATAAAAATAAAACAACATCTGTATAAATTTTGCTAACACTAGCCTCCTATGACCTGATTTAAAAAAATGTTCAGTGCCAGAATGTGGAAAGAACCTGCATACCTGGAGCTGTTTTTCTGATTTTTAAGGATAGTTAAAGTCAGGATGTCAGAACTGCATATGGTCAGTCACTATTTCCCTCTAAAGTAGAGGTTTGTATGTGTGTATACAAACACACACACACACACACATACACACACACACTTTTTCCTGTTTACTTTATATTCAGGCCAGGTTCCAACACTTTTAGTGTTTTAGAGAAAAAAAATATCAGTGATACAATTAATAAAGAGTGAAGAAAGAGATGGGGAGAGTGAGAGAAAGAAATTTCAGGAATCTGGATTCAGTTAATCCACAGGACATGTAACAACTGTATGCCTTTAATCCACAGGACATGTAACAACTGTATGCCTTTAAGCCATCCCTGGAGTAACAAAGTACAGTGCATAGTCTCTGTGCAGTGGTTTTCTCCCACCTTGGTAGAGGAGATGCTGTTGTTCAGGATACGAGCCAATCACATCTACCCCACCCAGTTCCCAAGCATACCAGCCTATCCTTCAGACCAGCTCTTCTGTCCATATCCTGTCAAAACCAACATGGTCAGAAAGCATCAGGTCACCCTTCAGAACAGCTATCAACCATATACTTAGTAGATTTATACTTAAAATTAGCAAGAAAGGGGTGGTGGTGGTAATGGTACTGCTGGGAAGTACATTAATGACTACTTTCTGCCAAAGGTGAAGCAAGTAAGATACAAGGACAGAGAGGAAACTGCTTTTGGGAAAGCTAACAGCAGTGCTAGAAACACTTGTGTGAACACACTCAGCACTTCAGAGGAATCAGATAGAATATTCTGGAATGCTTTTGCCCCAGAAGATACAAATCTAGCTGGACAATATGATTAGCAAAAAGAAGCAGCTCATCTTAGGAGAATGAGCTAAAGGGGCTGGAGAGATAGCATGGAGGTAAGGCGTTTGCCTTTCATGCAGAAGGTCGATGGTTCAAATCCCGGCATCCCATATGATCCCCTGTGCCTGCCAGGTGCGATTTCTGAGCATAGAGCCAGAAATATCCTCTAAGCACTACTGGGTGTGACCCCAAACCCCAAAAAAGGGAGAATGAGCTAAAGGATGAATATGTTCAGATTCTATGCACTACATGTCTGTCTGTCCACTTCACTCAGGACAGATTTGTCTTTATTTTCTAGCTCTAAGGTGAATGTAACTCAAACCCTTTATTTTTCTGCTCATTCTAATGACTACCACCCAAAACAGTCATTTTCCTGGGCTTGCATATAATCAATAACAACATGAAAACGATGAAGAGATTTAGAAAGAAAACAATATAACACCAAGCTTTCCACATCTGAAAAAGCCTGCATTGTCTCAATTGTATTTTGTTTTGGCAAATGCGCTGAAGAACCCAACTTCACAGACGAACATAGAGGCCCTCTTTGGCTTGCTTGTAAGCACTTGATGTAATGAAAGAAACTGGAGCCAACATAGTGTGTTTGTACCACCCATCATGTCTGGGGTGTGCAAAACTGCAGTTTGTGACTGTAGTTCCAACAGTCTTCCACCTGGCAGAGACCCCAAAGCTCTATTCACCAACTCCCAAGTTCTCCAAGGTAGGACAGTGAGTACCTGACTGGTGTCGATGGGCTTATCACGGCTACCAGTTTGCACCAGGAGTTTGTAGGCAAGGACCCCATCATCTGATCCATTTTTGTAATTGTTCGGCATAATTTTCCCAGTTTCCCAGTCACTGTCAAATGCATCCTGAAGTCCTAAAAAATAAAAAAAGCAAATGCAAAAAACCAATTATCACTCTGAACCAGAATCAGCCTGGTCCTGCAGGGTGTGTGGAGGATGTCCCGAATGGCAGTGGGGGTATCTGGACATCAACAAAATTGTAGTTGGCCTGACTGGAAGGCTAAGTGATACTATTACAGCTCTTCATGAATGAACTTTAGGTTGCTAAAAACTGTTGCTTCAAAGGGAGAAAGAAGGAAATGCTTGTCTTGAAATAAATATGCATGTTTCACCTTAGAAAAAGAACTCCCCTTTATGAGAGAGAGAGAGGAGAGAGAGAGAGAGAGAGAGAGAGAGGGACAGAGTGAGGAAGAGATTGAGAGAGAGAATGAGAGAGGGAGAGAGGGAGAGGAGAGAGAGAGAAAGAGAGAGAGAGAGATGGAGATGGCTGGAGCGTGAGGAGTACCATGCCCATTAACCCTTTCACGCTCCCATGGCATGCTACACCATGGTAGCTTCAAGGCGAGCAGAAATTCCACCAGGGACTCTCTTTCTCACTCAAACTCCCAACTTCAAACAGCAACTCAGCTGCTTCTCCAGCCTGGGGCGAGTGAACATGATTCTGTCAATTTGTTCCATCTGTTTGACTTGTGGAGCTAATACAAGCTGTGGGTTCAGCTGCCAGGTTGTGTAAAGATCACAGCCAACACCTCTTCACTCTCTGCTGCTCTCTTCCTCTTTACCACCCTGCCACGGAAAAGGGCGGGTGAGGGCAAGAGAACGTGAGTGTGCCTCTGAGTGTGTGTGTGCAGGGAAATACCTCAGAGGGGAAATTTGGATCAGATTGAGAACAGGAAGCCACAGGCAATACAAGGGGCTCTGTGAGAACAGATGACAAACCGCAAGCCTGGGGAGGGGAAGGAAAAACGCTTTCGAGCTTTGGGGGGGTTGGGCGCGCCGGAGCCCACCACACACAGCTGCGCTTGGTCTCTGTAATCAAAACCATGGTCACAGCTGGAGATGGGTGCACTGCAAGCAGCTCATGGGGCCCTGTGCAATCTCTCCTTGGCAACCCCTTTCCCCATTACCCTCTCTCCCAAGAAGAATCTGCAAGGCCAGAAACTGAAGAAAGCACCCAAGCTGCACAGGTCTGGTGAGATGTGGCACTCCTGGGGTTTATAACGGGGGTGGGAGGAATAGAGCCTATTTTCTCTGTATGCCTCTTTAAACAGCACGACCCACTGCTGTGGACACTGTTCTCATACAAATCACTGAACAGAGGAACAGGCACCCTGGATTCTAAGGTGCCCTGGACTCTCACACTGACTACTGTTTGGTGAGAAGGCATACACTCATCAAGCTACAGCCAATAGCTGCTGCTTTATTACCTGATGATATTTCTTTTGTTTTTGGTAAAAACAAAAAATAAACAAAAAAACACAACAAAAACAGCTGCCCCCTCATAAAATAAAGGCCAGACTATTTATTATGCTCACTATAGTAGAATGTTCACCTTGCTATGACTGGTATTGTCCTTAACTTTTTCCGCCATGACCTACCTATCGATTCTATAGAGTGATTTTACCCATATTATACTGACAATGCGTAGGACAGTCAAGATGACGAGTCATTTTCACAGAGAATGAAAATGTAAAGGGTATACTTTAAAAAAGTATAAAGTCTTTACCTTAGAAGGGTAAAGACAATGGGTGGCAGACACTCAGGACGATGGATGGTCTTCTAAACTATAAACCCAAGCAATTCTCAGACCAACCTGGACATAGATAGCAAAGCCAAAGGAGGGAGGCAGAGAAAAAGGGTGACTGGGGCTAACTGGGAACTCAAGAGAGGTCCCCAAAATTCTAACATAGTGTTAGTGTTTATGCACCAGGTTGTTGTCTGTCAGCTTTTTGCAGAGTCTCATCTTCTTCCTGCAATTTCCTGGCACACTACAGGGTTCTCTAATCTCATACTGTGCCCTCACCATTTGGTTAGATGAGTGTCACGGTGGCCACTGGGAATATATTTAGGGCATGAAGGGGATTGGATGGCTACTAGTCTGGAAATACTGCAAGAGACAGAAAGATAGAACCACTCTGGGAAGATAATCCTAGTGGCTGTTTCATTCAATGGATCCCCGCTGCTGGCCACCACATTTTACTTGGTCTGCTAATACTGCAATGTGAATGGGAATCAAGCACCGAATTCATGAAAATATTAGACTCTTTCCTAATTGGCACTATTTTTTCTTTCTTTCTTTTTTCTTTTTTTCTTTTCTTTTTTTTTTTTTTTGGTTTTTGGGTCACACCGGGCAGCGCTCAGGGGTTACTCCTGGCTCCACGCTCAGAAATTGCTCCTGGCAGGCACAGGGGACCATATGGGGCACCGGGATTTGAACCGATGACCTTCTGCATGAAAGGCAAACGCCCTACCTCCATGCTATCTCCCGGGCCCCGGCACTATTCTTTCTGATGACTTCCCAAGAAATTCAAGTAACAGTACTGGCCTAACCTGGATGGACACAAGACAAGGGACAGACAGGGACTTTATTCACTACACCGTTAGTCATCACACGCTCATTTTTCCTAGATACACACATATGCTCATTTTTCCTAGATATAGAACCCTAAAAAACAATTATTCATCTCTTTCATTCATAATTCAGAGTAAAATGTAAACAAACAACACTTGTACATGACACAGCAAAGATTTTTATCTCAAACTTTCACCTTATCTGTGTATATGTGTACAGATGGCATCCGGGCCAAGTTTTGAATATTTTGATGAACTAAAATAGCTGAAAAGAACTGAAATAAAGACTACATGTTAACATTACTGAAATTACCATACAAAACCAGTAAGAATCTGTCTCGACACTTTCAAATTGCACAAAGCTGATTCTGGGTTAACTGAACTTCCAAACAGGATTTATGCTCCAAAAAAAAAAAAAAAATCAATCACTCAGTGGACCTGAGAATTGTCTAGGTAGTCAAGACCCAGATATAGCCATTCTGTTCTGGGCTCCAGATTTTGCTGAACCTTAAGACTGAGTTAGAGTTCTTGGACTACATGGGATCCCAACTCACACCATGAATGAATCTTAGCTGGTCTTAGGTGGGTGTAATTCACTTAGCAACCAAAACATGATTTGCATGGAAGTTCAACTGCTTTAGGTTCTTAAAGACATGAAAGCATAGGAATAATTTATAATATCCTATAAAAGGTCTAGTCCTCGGCTCTGCCTAGGGACAATGCCCCTTGCCCCTCCCAAACCCAGCCTAACAGGCCATATTGAACAGCCAAAGGAATGGTTGAAGACACTGGAATCGCCCTACAATGACCCTCCTTTGCTTGGACACTGGCAGGCACTGCCAATCTTTGTCATTCTGGCAAGTTATTTGCATGTCTTTGGCCAAGTGGGGAAAATGAAAGCAGGGAATCTCTCAACTGTCTGGTCTTTTGACTCCTTATCTGAAAATCAGTGCTTCACCAATTACTGTACAAAATCTTATTTGGAGCAATTTCAAGTAGATCTCAGGAGCATGCTTAAAAAAATAGCATTAAAGTCACATTGCTCTCTTTGCCTTACTCAAAAGGGAAATAAAGATAAAATTTGGCACACATGAATGAATAACATTCTAGGAGCACATATCAAGGTCAGAAACTACTGAACTCTTTTCTGTATCATGCCGATTCAAAGGGAAAATGACTACTTTCTCTGTATGTACAAATATACTACTTCAAGATAAAAAAAAAAGGACTAGAGTCTGTGTTTAAACAAACCTAATTAAGAAATTAAGATAATCAGTTGCATAACTAAAGTCAAAAATATTGGTGCCATATTTATTGGTGTATCTTAGTAGAAGCATTTTTGCTTGAATTGAGTAAATAATTGCCTCAATTCTACACTTCACCTTGTATGTATAAACACAGAATGAATAGATGTCTTTGGAATCACAGGAGTACATCCATATTCCGTCAGCATTGATTGGTGTAAATTTAAACATCCTTCAAGAGCTACCAAGTCCAAGAAAAACTTCTCAGAGCAAGCTAAGAAGGCAAGGAACATGTTTTACAATAGGATTTGACTGCTTAGGAAATAATATGAATAGGTATCGAAAGTTTCCTTTATATGTAAATTCAAAGGGGTTTGGAGCGTGGAATTTTAAAGTGTTTTTACACACTGAGACAAAAATTGCCTGGTGAAACAAGCTGTGACTTAGTGGTGAGCTGGCTTGGAAACTAACTATACTGTGATCCTACTAGCTCAAGGCAAAGCACTTCTCCATTTCAGCACATGCATGCAGAAATTTACACACTAGGTCCTTTGGCCTTTACTCCACCTGTTCAATGATTTGATAGGGAAAAGTAAGATTTGGGAGGCTTCCCCTAAGAGAGGCAAGGCAATAATATTAGGCAACATTGGAAAGCTAATGGAACACATTAGTGCTTCCCTTACAATGGAGTGAGAGGAGCCCTTGGCATCTCTGCATGGAGAGCACCTGGCCATAGTATCTTACCCTGCAGCCAGTCTCTGAAGTAGTGCAGCCACATTTTGGGGAGCTGTTTATCTTCTTCCAGCATGACGTACTTCACATCACTGAAGCTCTTGTGAAGATCATAGAGCAAGTGCTGTATGTTCGGGTAGTCAGCTTTTTGGGTGACTATATACATGTTGTAGAAAGAAAAGTATCTGAATTGTGCAGCAATAAAATCATACTCTCTGGTCTCTCGGGGCACGATATCAGTGAGGTCCAGCCCATCTCGAACTCTGGTGGTTCCGTAAAGGCTGACACTCAGCAAGCCCAGAAAAAGGAAGATCACCACCACCTGCAACAGATCAAGAGACTGTCAGATTCAGGAACAGAACTTCTGCTTCACACCTGTCCTTGAACCACATGAAGACCAGCTCTTTCGGATCTCTGTGGCCCATGAGCAGATCAGCACTGGTCTGCAAACTTGGCACACTGGAAACCACCAATGCCAGGGAAATTCCCCATGGGGAGCACCATGAAATCAGAATTGACACACTTCTCCCAAAGAACTTTAAATGGAAGGAGCTAAGCTGAAGTGAGAAGTTCTGCAGATGGTTCATCAAGCCCACCCAATAGAAGTAGCTACTCTGAAGATGGCTTGCCCATCCTCCCAAGGAAGCTGAGCTCATGAAGAAAGCCCCTCAAGTACACCAGGGTGACTTGGTTTGTTGTTTTTGGGCCACACCCACTGATGCTCAGTGGTTACTCCTGCACTCAGGAATTACTTTTGGCAAGACCCGGGGGACCACATGAGATGCTGGGAATAGAACCCACGTCAGAAACATATAAGGCAAGTGTGGCATGCCTGGGTATGTGACTTTTGAGGAAGATATCGAGAATCCAAGGACAAAGAAATTCCAGACACACCCACAGCCATTTTCCACTGCTGAGAAGAAGGTTCTGGCTGGCTCACCTTGGCCTTTGGTTTCAGAAGGAAAGGGGCATAGTGCTTCTCAGCGAAGGAGGAGAGAGTCCACTTGCTGCAGGGCGGCTCCAGGCAGTGCAGGCTGGCGTCCGAGCAGTGGGACAGAAGGTCCCGAGTAGAGCTAGTGCTCTCGGGGCTCTGGCAGCTGAGTGTGTCCTGTGTGAGGGTGACGGGCTGCACAGAGATCTCGGAGCATGGCTCAGCTGTGGTGTAGTACACATGCGTTCGGGGGTCATACTCGGTGCGCAGCTGCACAGTTGACTGCATGGTGATCTGTGTCTCATGTGCAAAGCTGTGACTACTATACGGGGGTGGAGGTGGATAACAGTTGCTCTCCTGCGTCTCTGTGTAGGCCTGAGGCTCCACCTGAATCACCCTGTTGACGCAGGGGCTGAAAGGAGGAGAGGCTGGCTGTTATATTCCAACAGGGAGTCAGGGCTTCTGTTCTGGGCAGACCCATTTCAAGATATCTTTAAACTTGGGCAAAAATGAGAAATTCCACACGCATCACCCACTTTAGGGCACAAATCAACAGGAATAAGTCAAAGGAGAACAAATGGAGGGTGGGGACATATCGAAGTCTGGTTTGCAAAATGAAGCCAGTTTGGACTGGATTAATGGTACAGTGAGAAGGGTGCTTGTCTTACATGTGAGTTTGATCCCCAGATTCCATTCTGGTCCACTGAGAACCACCAAGAGTGATCTCTGAGCACAGAGCCAGTAGTAAACCGAAGCATGGCCAGGTGTGGTCCAAATACACCTCCCCCAAATTAAAATAAATACAATGAAGCTTATTAAAAATGAATGAACTTCTTTTTTTTTATTTTTATTTTTGAATGAACTTCTTCAAAGTATAATTCCAAAAGAACATTTAGTGGGCTCTGCTTTCTCTAGATGACTGGTTTTCAACTTTCGAACTGTGCTGATCCTGATAGCTGTGTCTTAATGATACTAATCAGCAAGGCTGGTGGCCTGAAAGATACTCATGAGAATAGGAAGGCCAAGTGCCCCCCACTCCATCTCCCCAGGGTAGACTCCTCTGTGCATCTCTCAGGTCTCCAGCACTCATCCAGCCTAGTCCCTGAATCCCCTTCTAAGATAAACAGACTCAAGTTTCCCAAACAGAAAATGCAGCCAGAAAATGTACCTTGTAAAACAGCAGAAAATATCCAATCTTCTGTCCTCACGTCGATACAAATCCATGCTGAGAATGGCAGGAAAAATGAGTAGAACCATAGCAAAATTGAACACCACAACCACAGCCGCCTGGGAGCAGAAAGGGGAAAACAAAACAAAACAAAACCCAAGGTTAACAACATATATACCACAAGCCCAAGAAGTAACTGCCTGGGAAAAAAAAAAAATCAAGGTGAATGCAGCAAATTACTTTCTTCTTTTTTTATTTTTTGGGTCACATCTGGTGGTGACTCCTGGTCTGTGTTCAGGAATCACTCCTGGTGGGTTCAGGGAACCATATGGGATGCTGAGAATTGAATCTGCGTCAGCTGCATACAAGACAAATTCCCTACTTACTGTACTATTGACCCAGTCCTTTTTCTACTTTCTTACTGCAATATCCAAGCCTAAAATCAATATTAAAAATCACCCATTATTTTACTTCTTTCATCACAAAGACAGACTCTGACCACAGCAGGTGGCCCTCACCCTGACTCTTTCTTTTTCTGGTAATATCATGAACCCAGAGGAGCTCAACTAGCATCTTGCCAGTAACTGATAGCAAACTGACAAAATTAGATACTTGAGATGTTTGAATTTAAGACAGAAAGGAACATTTCCCTCTCAACATTTCTTAGAGTTCATGCAGCTCTGATTTTCTACTGAGAGGATTCATATATGAAAGGACCAATTATATCCAAATGTCACCTTTCAAACATGAAATAAAAACTCAAACATGTCCCCTGAGGTTTTTAAAAGGCACATTCCACATAGCCCCCCCCCTCCCCCCGAGCAGCCTCTGGGGCTGCTCAGAACAGCAAAGGTCAAGGAGAGCTAAGCAAAAAGAAATTCTTGTGTGTGATTATAGTATACAGAATAAGTAAGTACAGATTCAAAAGTCACTCTATAACCTAGAATAAACATGGGGCTAAATGCTGCAGTGCCTTGGCAAATCTCCCGCTGACCTAGTAAAAATTACACAGTTGGGCCGTTAATAGGGGAAAGTCAACACAGGCTGTCAGTTCAGAGAGGCAGAGATAGAAGCAGGGCAACAAAAAAGAGACAAGTGGAATGCAAGGTAACCAAGAAATCAGCCCAACGCTGCCTGAAATGTAGAACTGAGTTTCTCGAAGAACTGCTTAGTTTTTAAAACTTCTAAAAACACGCCTCCTTGCATCATAAACCATGCCAAAGGGCTCAGCATCGTGACCATTATTTCTGCTCCAGGTAAGATAGCAAGCCAAGGTTCTAGAACAATGAATTTCTTGTGAAACCTTCAAGACTATATACACCAGCTAACCCTCTAAATGCAGTGATAAAGTTATTTTTTCATGGAACCAGAGATACACTGCTTTACCAGTAACAGTCTAAGATTCCATCCCTGATGCCACACATGTACTTATCTTAGGCACAGCGATACTGATCAGGTCTAATCCAGGGAGTAAACATGTGTACTCATATATGTATGAAGGGTGTGCCTTTATGTAGTGGTGAATGCACCACTGTGCAGGGATTTAGCAGAATCAGGGAGGAAATGGACAATGTAGGAGGGGGTCAGGTCTGGTTCCTGCAACAACCTGGATATGCGTTACTGCTGTGCTGACACCATTATCCCTAAGGGAGCACAAGCTGCAGAGTAAGCTCACCTTATCACATCAAGTGAATTTCAAACTAGCTCTCAAATCAACGGCAACTTGGGAGCATACGTTAAATCTGATTGCCTACAAGGGGAAAGTGTGGTGGGTGAACCTTTAATCTGACCCTGTGGGCCTCTGTGGTCCGATTCAAGCCTCTGACAGGCCCAAGCCTCTATATTTTTGGGGAAACTTTCAATGTGTGTGTGGGTCCCTTTCCATCTTCCTTTTGTTAAGCCATGTGTCATGTGCAGGAATTGGACGCAGATAGCTCTGGGCCCATCTCAGTGAATGAAAAGTCTAGAAAACATGGGCAGAAATGAGAAATATAACCAGCTAGTTGGACATGAGGTCAGTGTTATGGACACAGCAGCAATGCTATCCTTAGTCCAGAGGAGCAGAGTCAGCAGCTTGCTCACAGGAGAACATTGTGGTGATGGTGGTGGGGACCTTGTTATCTTTGTGGTGGGAATCACAATCTGTCTGTGGCAGACCTCACCTAAAAGCCCTTTCTTTCCATGGCAGATAGTATCTAGGGAGAACATTTTCTTACAAGAAACTAACAAAAGGTATTAATGCAATAAAAACAAACACCAAGGTGTTCTTAGTAAGGAAAGGATGGCACCAAAATCATGTGTCAGTTTGAAAAGGAAACTTTAAGACTTGGTCAGTCATATGGATGACTGCACTTGAAGAAACTGTTCCCTCCCTTCCCTGCCAAGAGTGTAGCCTGTGGCAGCACTGAATTCAAAGCTGTATGGGACCTTGGATTTGACCAAGGGACTGGGAGCAATAACACATTCTGGGAGTTTGCATGAAGGAATATTGTTCAGATACTAACAAAGCCATAGTCCCCAAAATCACAGGTGAGAGTGTCATGGCTTTCTGGTCAAGGTGTGGTATTTGCACAGATGGATATCAACAAGAAAATCTGTGATATTTACTTTGGGAAGTTTTATTCATATTGGTAATATTACAAAACTGATCCAAGTGTCACAGCAGGAAATATTCCCTTGGGAAAAATGTACAGAAATAGCTTGGGTTTTAGCTTGGGTTTGACCCCTTAGACGTTTAAAGTAAGGAAATTCTTAATCCTCTAAACATAAATGAATACCCAGAGTCATTTCATATAAGGAGAGAAATGATATAGTGGTTAATTTCAAATGTCAATACACTGAAAAGAGGACAGATATAAAATTGCTAGTGGCTATTCTAAGGAGGAGAGACAGGGTCATAGGAGGCTGTTCTATTATTTAATAAATGACACTTCTGGAAGCTCAATTGTCTAAAGGGCTACTCCAGTGTCTGGAGACAGAACTATGGAGTGGACAGTACTCACTGCATCTCAATAAGGTGCTTACCTTGAAAGAGCACAGTGCACTGGATTTTCTAAAAGGCGAGAGAAAAATTCATGGAGCTTTTCAGACCACCACTCCATAGGATATCATTAAAGGAGAGTATGCCTTGATGAATCATCAATCAGTGTTTACTGAGAGAGGAGAGGAGAAAATCAGAGGGACAGTCAAAGAAAGACCATGAGGCTGAGCAGACTGACAGTAGAGAAAATGCAAGCAGAAAAGGAGACACAGAGGGAGGACCCACTGGGAAGCCTCTGGAGTAATTTCTACACAGTTCAACCTGCAGCACACAGAGCAGGGCAGGGGCCCTGTGCAACAAGCTTCAGAGTGCCAGCAAGCTAGTGGACATTTCTTAATTTTGCTCTCCTGTGGTACAATGCAAAAATATTTTTTTGTTTTGATGGGGGCTGGAGCGATACCATTTGTCTTGCACACAACCAACATAGGACGGAAGGCGGTTTGAATCCTGGCATCCCATATGGTTCCCCCAAGCCTGACAGGGGCGATTTCTGAGTACAGAGCCCAGAGTAAGCCCTGAGTGCCGCTAGGTGTGACTCAAAAACAAAATAACAAAAAACAAAAAAAAAAAAAAAAAAAAAAAAAAAAAAAAAAAAACAAACCCACAAACTTTTTGATGTTGCATTATATGCTAACCAGTAAACATCACTAAGTTTCTCAAATGTAGAAGGATCATTAGTTGCTCAGGTCTTACTAATTACTAATAGAAATAGATTCAAAAACAAAGGTTTAAAGTTAAAACATGTTGGCAAAAATATAAATGGAAATCTATTGTTTTATTTATTTTTTTGCTCCCTTGGTAAGTTGGCCGTTTTAACAATTTAAAAAGTAATATCAAAAGTCTTTTCTTTTAAATACAAGTTGTCTTACTAATTACACATCCTCATAGCTTATGTCTCTTCAATGTTATTTCACAACAGCCAACACATTAAGAGTTGAATTTACGAGGCCAGAGTGATAGCACAGCGGTAGGGCATTTGTCTTGCATGCAGCCGATCCAGGACAAACCTGGTTCAGTCTTGGAGTCCCATGTGGTCCCCCTAGCCAGGTGAGATAGTTAGGAGTAACTCCTGAGCATGACTAGGTGTGGCCCCAAAACAAACAAAAATGATTTGAATTTACTTTACAAACTTCATAAAAATCGCAAACTGTTTCAGATTTGAGGAAGCCCATCTTGGCTTCAGTTCCACTGCCTTCTGGACTCCAGAGATCATAGTTAGTAGCTGAAGTAGGCTGCCCCAAAACTTCCCACAGCTGCACCCCTACTTCCACAAAAGCAGGCTCTTCCTCAGAAAGATATCTGGATGGTGTAGAAGTAAAAGCATTGACTGATGAAAGCAGAATAATGTGGAGCTCTGAGAAAGGGAGAGGGATTATGCCTGTTCCTGAGCATCTGACTGAGACCAGAGGGAAGAGAAGAAAAGAAAGTGGCATCTAGCTCAAGAGCTGAGGAGAGTGGCAGTCCACTTTCCCACTGCACCATCTAAGACTCTGCCTCATGCTCATCTTTGTGCCTGTACCGTAGGCACTGAGTCTGCACTAACCCGTTGCTTTGGGTAAAGCTGCTTCAGGTAAATCAAGACACAGTCCTGGAGGGGCAGCCAGAGGTAGAGAAATAAAGATGAAAATTGAATTGGGTGTAGCTGCAGTTTGACCCAAAAGTGGGCTGGATCCGATCCATGAGGTGCCACAGAAGAGAGCTGACTACCCAGAGTGAGAAATTGGGAACCCCAGGGTTAGTTATGGATCATTCTGGTCTAATGATAAAATAAAAGGCAACTAGCAACTTTGTAGGCAACAGGCCTCAGGGACACTCAAGATCACAACTTTAGCTGTTAAGCTTGGAAAAGAGGTAAAAGCCCCACCCTATCCCCATTTTTTTTTCCTTTAAAACCAAGAGAATATAAGGTCATTGCTTCCAGAGGCATCACATGGAAAATCAAACATGCAATGATCAGACATGCTGTCACATTTCAAGGCAGTAGGAAAATAAAAAAGCACACTTGCAGACAAAAGCAGACACAAGTCCTCATGCTAAACCAGGGCCCACCCTCAGCTTGATCTCACACCCAGACACTCACCTGGAGGGAGAAGGCCCGGAGTGCAGGGATGGGGATCAGCGCAGCCATGAAGAAGGCAGTGACATTGCTGATGGATGTGAGGGCTACGCTGGCTCCTGTGCGCTTGAGGCACTCCCCGGTTCTGTCCTGGGGACAAGAAATGACAGTGCTGAGAGCTGCATAACTCACGTTGTCAGTGAAAAAGCAGAATCGCAGGTGCCAGATAGATAGCATGAAGGTAAGGCGTTTGCCTTGCATGCAGAAGATCAGTGGTTCAAATCCGGACATCCCATATGGTCCCCTGAGCCTGCCAGGAGTGACTTCTGAGCATAGAGCCAGGAGTAACCCCTGAGTGCTGCTGGGTGTGACCTAAACTCCCCCCCACCAAAAAAAAAAAAAGAATAACAGAGAGCTATGTCATTGGCATAAGGTACAGGTATCTCTGTCTTACCCACAAAAAGGGATATAGAAAACCATTCAATGCTTTTGACATAGTCTGGTGTTCATGGTTTATATACAAGATAATGGTTACTTGGCAAGAGAGGGGTCTTTGGCTGTCCCCCCAAGAGTTCTTCTGTTTTTTATTACCTCAAAAGGGATTCTTTTATTCTGTCCTGTTTCACTAAATGCATGTGCCAGAAGAAAAACATCATCTACACCAACACCAAGAGCAAGAAATGGCAAAACCTGTGGTGAAAATAGAGCACAGTGGCATTACACATGAGGTCTTTATCAACAGAGCCCATGGGCAATTTCCCTGAATTCATGCGGAAAGGAGTTCATTCTGTCTGTCAGTATATCCCAGAAGTCTAAACTTTTTCATCTTGTATGTTTTTAAGCTTTCCTTTTTGGAAAAGAACTTAATGAGGACTCTAAATCATCTAGAGCCAGGTTTCAAGGTCTTGTCAAGGTTAGCAGGACACTCTCTACTCCCAACCCAAGGATCATGACATGGCAACTCTCTACCCCCAACTCAATGACATCAGCAAGTCAATAAGATGGGCTCCTCGAATGTCCACTCAAACTTTGGCCAGAACAATGAGTGAAAAGTCTACTGGTAAGGAAAGTATGTCTTCCATCTCCTCATCAACAATTCACTGACCTCTACGTTATCTACCTAACCTGTTCAGAGATGGAACTCAATCCTATTGGAAGGCCAGTGAGGTGATCTGGACAAACAGAAGGTGGCAGAACCATGCCTGGGGAAGTATGCATCTCCACACACACCATCTGAGTAGTTCCTTTGGTACCTGAGTTGTTGCAGCATTAAAGGAAATCCCGATCAATGAGCACAGGCCCAGTCCTGCAGCCACTGACAGTGCAACCAACAGGACGCCTGCCAGCCCCACGGCACCCTGGGACTTGGAGCAGTCCCAGCGCAGCATGGTTAGACAGGCATAGGCAAGCTGCAAGCAGAACAGTGGGGAGGGGTGGGGGGAGAAAAGGAGAGGGAGACACAAAACAAAAGCCAAACATTAGAATGTGTAAGGATTCTAATGTTTTCCCCCACCCATCACCCCTCAATTAAAAGATATAACTTATGAAATACAACAACAACAATTTATATTACAGACATCACACAAAATGATACAAATCAAAGGTGGACAGACTGCAAATGGGGGGAAAAATTGCTTCACATGACCACGCTATAAACCATGACGAAGCTGAGCTCTCTCAGTCTTTGGTGCACGCGGGTGTTAAGAGCAGTTAAAAAGCAGGCGTGATCATGGAAAGGTAAAAACTACAAAATGAAACACAGCCCCCTACTCCCAGGAAAGATGAATCAGCTGTTACCATCAGCAAGTAGCCGCTGGCCACACGGATAACACTGACGTCGGAGAAGGACTCCAGGATGTCGTCAAGGGTTGTGGTGGTGAAGGACAGCACCTTCTGCGTGGAGTTTGGGGCGACACTTTGGTGAACCACCTGTGAGTAAAGCCACAAGGATAAATCCCCACATGGAACCAATATGTCATTTAGCTCAACAAGAAAGCCCTTGAGTTATAAGGTCACTAATCCAGGCCACCGTTTTCTTTTTTCTTTTTCTTTATTTTATTTAAGCACCTTGGTTTAGAGAAATGTTCATAGTGGGTTTCAGTTATAGAATGGACACCACCCTTCACCAGTGTTAACTTTCCTGCCACCAATGTTCCCCATTTCCCTCCTGCCCCAATCCAAAATGTTTCTGACAGAGTGGAAAGCTCCCTATGGCTTAGGGGAAGAACCTTGGACCATTGGTGCTCAGAGATGACTATGAGTCTATGACAATGAGGGCTACTGCTAATGGAATAGAAGCATGCTGCTGCTGGCCACAGCAATGAGAGCTTTGTGACCCCTGTTTTCTTTGCAGCTTTCTGCTACTCTGTCTACACCCCACAGCCAATCTGTGCCCCACTAACTCCCTGTATTCCAGAGCAACCGACTCCTCCACATACCCCTCCCACCTTCATCTCCTGGCCAATTTCAAAAGGTCAGAGGCAGCTCAGGGGAGGTCACTGCCTGGGAAACAAAGGCCACCTCCTGTCATGTGACCAGAGCTGGGGACTGCAGCTGTGACTGGAGCCCATGCCTTGCTAATGTTTTCCAGATGCCGTGTCTTGCTAAGCAAGTTGTTTCTTAAACACTGTTATTACGCCTGAGCTCTGAGGTTAAGGGCTGGCTACTTGGACTATGTCAGGGCTTCCCACTTAAAATCAGCACCACTTGGATATCTGAACATTTTCACCACCAAGGAGAAGGGGGAAGTTTCTAGTCCACTGAGTTTATAATCTTAAAAATAAAGCCTAGTGAAAATCAAGGTTTTTTTTTTTTTTTAAAGGTTGTTAGAAGTCTTTTGTATCTGTGGAATTTGTACCCAGATTAAAAAGAACTGGAGCAATAGTAGGGTGCTTGCCTTGCATGTGGCCAACCTGAGTTTAATTTCTGGCATTCCATGGGAGACATCCTGAGTCCAGAGCCAGGAGTAACCCCTGCACACTGTCTTGTGTGGCCCCAAAACAAAAACAAAAATATGGGGCACAGAGGCCCTGATTTACCTCCATGTATGTCCTCTGCCACGCCTCTAGGATGGCAGCCGCCTTGTCCTCATTCCAGTTGATGTGTGAGACGGAATCATAGCCCTTGAAATGTTCATACATCTGCTTGGGGGTCATGAGCTGAAACATGGTTTGCAGGGCCTGGGCTCTGTGTAGTGGTAGTGGCATAAAGGACACTGTTAGGACCCCAGGTGTAATCCCCTGCAGTGAGACACCCCTTCATGCACTAATATTTTCATCTAGCCACTCCATCCTAGAGCACAAGTTTCTAGAAGCAGAATCCTGACAGCCAATGGACTATGATCCAGATATGATCTTACAGACCTTTCACAGATACACCCAAATGAAACCAACAGGCTTCTGGTTATCACTAAAGAAAAAAGGCAGTACCCAGCTCCTAAGGTAAATGCCCAAAGAGCAAGCACAGCTGGGACAAGTTCAGTGCTCAGTGACTAGCTACTAGGTTGGTCCTTACCACTCTTTTAGCCAACATCTAGCTCTAGACATTACGACCAACGTTTTGTTTCTTGCCGCAAGTGCTACAGCGATAAAGTGCAGTGACCTGGCCTACTAGTATCCCTTAAAACTGAATAGTGAGCTAAGACAAAGTCAAGTATTGATACAAACATATGTGCAAATGTCGAAAGAGTAGTGGCTTCTTGGAAAGGGTCAGAAGTGGGAAGCCACCATTGTCCTGCATGCAAGATTACCTGACCAGCTTTCCAGCGCCGTTCTTGACAGTGCCACCCACAATCAGTTCCTCCTGCCAGTGCATATACTTTCTGGATAATCCATGACATCCACCATTCAAAACAGCAGCCATATCAAGGGGCTGAAACAGAAAGACAGCCACATAATTACAGGGATTAGTAGGCAGGTCACATGCCTTGTTAAAATTCAGTGCATTAAGGGCCTGTTTGTTTCCAAGAGAACACTTATAACAAGGCTAATGAGAGGAGTATGGCAAATCTTATAGCAAAATTTAGCTCCATAAACAAACTTAGTATTATAGGGAGGGAAAACCCAAAACAAACAAACAAACAAAAGATCATTGCAAGGAACAAAATCTTAAAAAAGTGAAAAGATGAGAATCAAAAATGGGAGAAACCACTAAGTCTCTTTCTCTGCTCTTCTAGAGAAGAACTGATGACCATACTTACTTTGGTTGTGTTTTTGTTGGGAGCTGTGGCCGGACAGTCTGGATCAGTCGGATTGAGGCAGGGCCGGTCCATGTAACCATGACCAACTTCAGCCTTATTCAGCATTTCTTCCCAGCTGTCCACTTGATAATTTATTTTCTTTAACTCTTCCAGGAATTCCAAGGGGTCAAAGTTTGTCCACTGCAAAGGGGGCTTACCTCTGTGAAAGAAATTAGGGAGTGAGATGAGAAAAGAAGCTTCCAAACCCTGAGTGAAATAACAAGATTGCAGCCACACTGCATGAAGCTTTTCGGGAATGTCACAGCTCTGTAGTATGGCACAGAGAACAAATGCCCCTTTCTGGCACATTTACATGATAAACCTAGATGTGCTCAAGAACACAGAAGGATGGCAAACTTACAAATGATGATAGCGTAAAGACGTTTTATTTGCCAGATGCCATAACTTATACCTATAACCAAAGTTAGCCAATGGTTATTTACTGCTGAGGCACAAAATAATAGGGAGAAAATGAGGGTGAAATTAGCACTTATCAGCCTAATAAATGCTTCATAAGCGTCACTGATCAAAATATTTAATCTCCATTACCTTTCGTAATCCCATACTTCTGTCATTGCTGTGACACATTGGCAGTCGACCCCACAGAGCCCCACTTGCCTTGGCCACCAAGGCCATCAAGGACACTTCCCCCACACTCACTTTTGAATTTGTGCTGTTGACAGACCAGAAAGGCTTTTGGCTGCCTGTTATGTGGTTCCAACCACACTGTAGCTGCTTAACCAGGCTGAAGTCATTATTCAGAATCTCTCAACCAGAAAACACAAAACCCCTTATTTCCCATCTAAAACTGCACCCTTAAGGTCAGGGTATGGCCACTGCAAATTGCTTTTGCAGATATGTGCATGCTAGGAGAGAAACAATAACCCAAGCACTAGCTCTTGCATAATGAACTGAAAATGTCTATAGTGATTAACAATGATTCTTTAAGTGACATGGTGTTCATTACATACAACCACAAAACTGTGTTGCAGATTCTGTGACGATCTTGAAAGATAGAAGACTTCATCTTTAGGTCTTGTTAATGTGATTCCAAAAACGGGTTAGCTTTTTACTATACAGAATAACCTTGAACTTTAACTCAAATATTCAGTTCTGACATGGATTCTCTTCTTAAAAGAAAAAAAACAAAAAAAACAAAAACCCAAGATCAGAGCACTTCCGGAGGTTTTAAAGACTTAACTATCACACATACTCAGGAGACAATTTGCATTATATTTGCATTTAAATAGACTGGTAAAAGTGAATGAAATTTAATGATGGCTACAGAACTTTTTTTGAAGAGGAGAAACATTCTGCTGAAGCTTCTTTCCTTAACTATTCACTCAAAAGAATGACTATGGGATTTCAATGTTTTTATTTCTTATACAAAACTGAAACGGAATAAATCATAATGCAAAATCTGCTAAAGTTCAAAAATCACAGACATCAGAAAACAAGACGACGAACTTACAATAAATATGCTGTCCCAGATTGTAGCTTTGCACCCTCCCAAAAGCAGTCCAAAGGTGTAATAATTAGGCAGGGGTAAAGATATTCTATTATCTGTCAAATGCAAAGAGAATAGGTCACAAATTAGGCTAACACACACAGTTGGATGTTTTATGAATTTTTAGCAAATGACAACAAGCATACCTGATCCATGTAGCCTGTCTCTGTGATAAGTTCTCCAGATTTGTAACACAAATGTTCCAATTTCCATTGCCTAAAAACAAAAGAGGTAAAAAGTTCTCAGCAAATGAAAGAATATCAGTGTTAAAATCAAAACTACATATTATATATAAATGAGAATCTCAAGTTCTATCACTGTTGAGTATCTGCTCAAAGAAGCAGAGTTTTTGTCAAGTAGAGAGGCCCAACAAGTTTGCTTTAATGAAGAGATAATACCAAACTGTAATTTACACATAGGGTATTTACATAAATGAACACTACACCAAAGTACTTAAAAAACATTCTTCTTTTCTCAAGTGCTCAACAATAATCTAGTATACCATTAATCTGCTTTTCTGCATATATTAACCAACTTCAGGGCAGATAATTCAGAACTGAATTATTAAAGATTCAAAACAAGGAGTCTAAATTATTAAGGTCTATAATATATGAATATATATACAGTGGAAAAATACTACTGGTTATTTTTATGAGCTGATAATGCCCTTATCAGTGTTCCAAGAAAACCTTCCTGCTGGAAATTCTGTCAAAAAAATTGAATTCATGGGGCCGGAATGGTGGCATAAGTGCTAAGGTGTCTGCCTTGCCCGTGCTAGCCAAGGATGGATCCGGTTCGATCCCCAAGCATCCTATATGGTCCCCTAAGCCAGGGGTGTTTTCTGAGTGCACAGCCAGGTGTAACCTCTGAGTATCATCATGTGGCCCAAAACCAAAAAAAAAAAAAAATCGAGTTCTTATTTTAGTTTTCTATTCATGTCCTCTGAAAATGATACCAAGTACTGATCAATAACTCCTTTGATGGAGAGTTCTGATATCTTCAGAAGAGTGCTATGTTATGTAAGGTTGGTCTCTATGATTGCACTAGGGAGGAGCCTGATTTAAGGGGAAGAAAAGAAATTGGAAAAAAGCTAAGAATGGACCATCCAAGAAAAGAGAACAAATAGAAAAATGTTCCTTTAGGGGCCAAGAGCTCATGGTAGAATTTGAGCTTGCATGTGGGAGACCCAGTTCCATTCATGGCATCTTAGAGTCTCCCAAGTACTACTACCCCACTTCTTTCCACAAAAAAGATCTCTCTCCAAACTGCTCTATTTATCCAGTCAGCCAAAGAGTTATCTTTTCTGTGGAGCCTTTCCATCCTCATGACCACTGATAAAATGCCACCTTTTCACCAAGCTCTCTTGGCTACTGCCACCTGAGCTCTCGAGTAGTGGTCTTCAACCACCCTCATGACCAGTTCCTACCAGAAGCCCGAGAAAGGTTGAAAACATTGCCCTGAGTATTGCTCATACTACTACTGGTCAGAGCTCCTACTTAATAATTGACCTGAAGTGGGAATTGCCTGTTTGACTTGGTATATGGTTATGTGCACTGTTGTCCTTCCTCTTGTAATTAGAATGTCAGTCAGCTCTGAAAGCAAGACCTAACATTATCAACTTTCAATCCAGCCCTCATTCCACCAATTTATCTACTCAGTGACCCATGAGCCCCTCTACAAACAGCATATTTTTATTCTTTATAGCAGTGGTCCTCAAACTACAGCCCGTGGGCCACATACTGTATTTGTTCCCATTTTGTTTCTTCACTTCAAAATAAGATATATGCAGTGTGCATAGGAATTTGTTCATAGTTTTTGTTTTTACTATAGTTCGGCCTCCAACGATCTGAGGGACTGTGAACTGGCCCCATTTTAAAAAGTTTGAGGACCCCTGCTTTATAGCATCAACACAGATTATTTAGAACTTTTCAGGAAGAAGAGTTAGCATAATTAATCAATTTTATCAGTCAAGACTTCAAATGCCACCTCTCATTTAAATATTGGAGTACAAAATGCTATAGATGTCCTTAGTTTATATAGGGAAGAAAAATGAACAGAAGTTTTGTCCAGAATCTTTTTAATGACTTTACATTAAAAATGTTATTAAATTTTATTTATTTAATGACTATTCCTACAACTTTATTGAATTTAAGTACAAATCTAAAGGGTAGTAACTGTAAAGTGTGTGTGAATCTGCCATATTCCATCTGTCTCTGGGGAAAAATCAGTAGTGCCTCTACGTGTTCTTTTTGCTTCTGTGACAAACACCCAACTGTCAATATCTGTAATGAAAACAGAATGCAACTTGCTTCTTTCCACAATTGTTTTAAGTTGTATGTTGACGAAAGATCATTACAACTGTAACCATTCAGGAATACTTTAAAGCAAGAAAACATTTTCAGAATAGTGCTGCCTGAAGAATTATATACATTTGCTAACACACACACACACACACACACACACACACACAAACACACACAAAATAAGGGTTCTAAATTTGCCTAAAGACTACATATCCAGTAAAGCTGTTAAATACACTCCCTAGGTGTATTTCTAGGGCCACCTTACCTGTCGTACATATATACATGGACCCTGCTGGCCTGGAGTGCTGAATCCAGGTGCTGCTGGAGTGCCTCCGTCGTCAGAATGTTGGCACCTTCCTCTTTTGGGGTTTGAATCATGAGTTGAGGATTGAACATTGCCTCTTCTCCAATCTTCTGGCGAGTGTAATTTAATTCTCGACTCACTCGTCCGCCAACTGATAATTGGTACAGAATTTAATTCACATTAATGAAATTCTCACAGGTTCACATCGTGATATTATGAATACGGACAGGATACATGATAGAGCATTGGGAAAATGGATGTCTGAAGTTTCAGTAACCCCTTCCTGCCATGAACAATGCCAACTCTTGCTCACAGCGAACATACAAAACCCTACTTCCCTAGACCCACGAGGGACCATACCATCATATGGTATATTACTGTCAGTTACACTAAGGGCAAAATGCCTCCTGTTCTCCTGACACCAACTTGCAGTGAGGAAAAACTGAGACACTGCCTTTAGACCAGACCAAGCACCCTAGTACAACAATGTTCTCCTATAGCACATTTAAAGATAACCAGTTTCAATTTACACTCTTCTTTCTGAATAATGTGCAAAGATTATATGGAAGTGTTTCTACTGTTAAAAAAAAAAAAGAAAGGAAAAGAAAGAAGGAAAAAAGAAACAAGATCTGGCAAATGTGTCTTTTGCTATACACTAGCCAGGAGGTGATATAATAATATGATTTATGGTCATTAGTACATAAGAAAATCTCACTGGAGAGAAACATAATACATTAGCCACAGCCTTCAAGGGGCACCTCACAGTCCCACCTGGTCAGCAGCCAGGACAGCTAAGTGCCATCTCTCTAGATGACCCGGATTCTGCTGCACTTGAATTGTGGATTATGGTTACTATTTATTTGCTTTTTGGACTATACCTAGTGGTGCTTAGGGCTTACCTACAGGAATACTGGGGATTGAACCCAGGCAAAGCAAGTGCCCTACCTGCTGTATTAGTGCTCTAGTCTTTAGATTATGTTTTGTTAGATAAAACAAAGGAGGCTGCTGCCCGGGCTGAGAGGCTGACAGAACCAATTTGCTAGGGCACAAGTCTGTGAATGGGAAGGTGGTGGTACAGGCCAGCAAAGGGGGTCTTGGGCAGCAGGCTGTGTAGGAATGAGCAGGAAGAAAGAAAGGAAGAGAAAAGGAAGAGACAGGGAAAGAGAGAGAAAGAAAAAGGGAAGAGAGAGACATCCCACTACCCAGAATCTCAATGGTTTGTAAAGTCATTCCTTAAAAGCAGGTTATCAGCTACAGTTTATCAGAACGGATTTATGGTTCTGCCAGGAGGAATCCTTTGTCTTCAAGATTAGTATCTGGAGACAAACATTTGGTTTGAGCAGGTAAGTAAGTACCAGAAGGGGCAAGGTTATTGGCATGTTCTAGAAGAGGCAGGATAGAAAGCAAATAATGCCCTACATAAGAAAGAAGTTCTGGGGCTGGAGTGATAGGACAGTGAATTATGCATATTCCTAGCATGCAGCTGATGTGGGTTCAATTCCTTGCATCCCATACAGTTCCTGGAGCCCTACCAGTGATTCCTGACCTCAAGCCAGAGTAAACTCTGAATACTGCTGGATGTAACCCAAAACTGAAAGAGAGAGAGAGAGAGAGAGAGAGAGAGAGAGAGAGAGAGAGAGAGAGAGAGAGAGAGAGAGAGAGAGAGAGAGAGAGAGAGAGAGAGAGAGAGACTCATCCTAGGCTCAAGGATGACACATCTAAGGTGAGCAGACCCCAGGTGCCAGAGAAAAAAGGGATGGGGAGTAAGGGTTATTTCTTAGTATTCAACTCAGAAAATTTAGAAAAACTCCCTGGTGATCTGGCGATCAAGTCAGTAAAATGGCCACAAAGTGGCAACAGCAGATGAAATTACATAAGGCAATAAGCTTTTCCAAAGGGTGTTAAGGTGTCCTGCAGGGGCCAGAGTGATAGTATAGTGATAAGGTGTTTGCCTTGCACACTGCCCACATGGGAAGGACCCAGGTTTGATTCCTGGCATCCCATGTGGTCCCAGAATTCACCCCACAGCTGCTAGAGATAGAGGCTATTTGAGGCTAAAAAGCCAGTTGTCAGATGATTACTTCTGAAAAGCACAGGTGCTCCAGACCAGAAACTCTCCCACAGTGCTGGGTCCTCCGCTCCGGAGCAATGTGTGGCCTCGGGCCCTGGAGACACCTCCTAGAGACACCTCTGAGGCCTTCCAAATAGTCTTTCTGAAAACAATCTTTTTCTATTGCTATTCAACATCAATGCCTTAAATCTATATATTTCTACTTTGTTAAGCATTGGGATAAAGAATGAAGGCTTCCTTTATCTTTACTGAAGTTGAAAATTTCAGATGATGAAAACCAAGAGGCAAAACAAACAATATAAAGCAGAGAAAAGAGACATGCAAACAAAATAAAAATCAAATGCAAGTGAGAATGTCTGACCACATTCTTCTGAAGAAACCTTTTAATGGATCAACTATTTGATGCCTAAGTCCTTCATCTCTGAAATTATGCTATTTTTTTTAAATGTAAAACTACCCCCAGGGACTCCATAATGTGACTATTGTCTAGATTTTAAATACATCAAATAACATACAATTTAATGTTTTAAATTCTGAATTGTAAACCTTTCTACTCTATCTTTGAAATATGCTAAGTATGAATTTTGCTAATGTGACCGTTAGGCTTAACCAAGACAAGACTAGCTAGAGTTAGAAACGAGCAGAGAATAAAACACTAGAATAGAGATCTAAAGTTTAAAGACCCAGCATCCTAGAGTGTCTTCTACCAATTCAATCAATTATTGTCCCCTTTTTTGAGTCCTTCAAAAATACCTTCATAGTTGAGCATTCAAATATGCCTTCACCTATCAGATGGACTCTTTTTACTCTGACTTAAGTAAATTGTCATAACCAGTATCCATGCTTGTGCAAACTGATTCAGCAGCTCCACGTTAGATTGCTTATGCAGACACAAGGGTGATGTTTTAAGTTTGAGTGACTGTGGTAGATGAGACTAATATAGTCTCCGATGCACAAAGTTCACAGGCCAGTGAAGAAACTACACGTGAATATTCTGGCTAGACAAATACCCTGAAGGAATTTTGGATGGTGATAGTAGCATTAATGAATAGATGGGACCTGCACTGGGTGCTGCAAAACTGCAAAGCCCTCTAATTTGGTCTGCTGCAGGGAGAAGTAGGCAAAGGCAGCTACAACAGCATGAAAGTACTATTATGTCATCCTTGGGGTTGTAGGGTGAACCTACTCTACTCTTTCTCAGGTTTATCTGTATCATAAACTACACTATGTTCCCAGAGCCTGATGTCACTATTTCCAGGCAAATCACTCTCTGAAACCATCTACCAGAAACAGACCCCTCTGAAAAGAGCTAGTCTGACTTATGCTATTCCAGCAAATGTCCACACTAAATCACAGTTGAGTGACAGACAGTCTGAAGCTGGAAATTATCTTGCATGCACTGAGATGAAGCCCACACAATCTGCTGTAAAAGAACAGGAAATGAGAGCTGCATTGTAGGGCAGGGTATTTACTCCAGATCTGTCTCATTTCTTCTTGAATAATTTTTAAAAAATAATCTAATATTACCAAAAGGCAATACATCACTTTTATTACAGGACAGAATGAGCAGTAAGATCCACTGGTTGTGATGTGCCCATAAGTCTACTCAGACATGTATGGGCATTACTGGAAGGAAGTTATGGTTTATAGAAAGTAGTTACCTGCTTATATTGGAGAATAATCTATTTACAACTTCTTAATTTTTCTGAAATGAGCATAATTAAAGACAAGTAATAAAAGGGGGAAAATTAAGATAAAATCACTAGGTTCTGGGTTATGAATAAGTAATATGAAAAAAAAGCATGTTTTACTCTCATATTCTGAAATCCTCTTCTGTTCTTTCCCTTCTTCCAAATGTAGCAACTTTAACAACAGAATTACAACAAACCTCTATGAACAACAGCCTTTGTCAAAGGAAATTTCTCAGAAAAATAGCATTTCCAAATGACCCAGTGATCCTACTTCTTGGTATCTACCCCAACTCCAAATGCGTAAACACTCACTTGAAAAGACAGGCACACCCATGTTTGTTGAAGTACTTAGTGCAATAACCAGGGTATGGAAACACTGCAAACATCCAAGGATAGATCAGTGGCTGGAGAAGCCATGGTGTGTATACATACACACAATACTAAGCAGTCACAAGACAAGATATATTCATGGTTTGTTGCAGCTCGATGGAACTGGAGCCAATTCTCTCTTAAGTAAGTCAAAGGAATAAATCCCCATCTGTGGTACACAGAAAAACAAGGTGAGGGGATGATTTCAAATGATGGCAAACCCTTGATCCTGAATTACATAACTCAGAATACAAGGTTGAGAGGTAGATGGGAGGTGGCAGGGATCACAGATTAAGGGTTCTGTGGATTGTGAGGTTACAATCGACACCAAGCCATAAGCACTATTATAAACCTGTGACCAAACTCTAATCATAAAGTTCTTCTCAAAAACTTGGCAAAGTGGTGTGATGGGAGCAGACCAGGCATACATAAGAAGTGACAGGATGCTGGTGGTGGATGTGGAGCTGAAAAACTGCCTGCCTGTAACAGTTACTGTCAGCATGTTAGTTTTTATAAAGCATGTTCCTGAAATTGGTGGTGAGGGGTGTGGGTGGGAGGGGGGGAGGTTTTAAGCAACAAAAATAACACCTTTGGGCCCAAAGTGCCAATAGTACAGGAATTAAGAAATGATTCTTTTTTATTTTTTGGTTTTTGGGCCACAGCCGGTGACGCTCAGGGGTTACTACTGGCTATTCGCTCAGAAGTCGCTCCTGGCAGGCACGGGGGACCATATGGGGAACCGGGGGATCGAACCGAGGTTCGTCCTAGGTTAGCGCAGGCACCTTATCTCCAGCGCCACCGCCCGGCCCCTAAGAAACGATTCTTGAACTACATTTGTCTTTGGACCCTAGTGCCACCAGGCTCACTCTGCAGCAGGAAAGAACCGCTCCTGGGCACTGCCAGCCATAGGCCACAAACTTAAGAGCAAAATCCTTCAATAGGACTGAGAAATATTACCACAAGGAACTGGGACCTCTAACTCTCAAACCAGTGGTGCTATCCCCTGGCTATGGCCTTTCTCTCTCTCCTGGTGTGCTAACACTCTGTCCAGTCCTCAGTATGTCAGGGCAAGCTTCCTCAATAGGAAGCAAGAAAACAAAGACTTGGGTTCTAGCCCCAGCACTGCGTTGGTGGTACAAAGATTTTTGGGGTATCTTTGAAACAATGAAACCCCAATGACTTTTAAACTGGGATTTTAAAAAATCCTATTGCTGGGACCTAGGGGCTAATTCAAAGGAATGAAGTTGGGGCTTTGTGTACAGACAGTCTTGTATTCCTTTCTGATAAAACACAGTCCCCTAAACCTATGGGAGTGACACCAGAACACTCAGAACTGGCCCAGGAGCAGCCCTTAAGCACTGCTGTGTGATCCCCAACCGATTTAAGATAGTATAAAGATGAACAATGTACATAAGATGTACCAGATCCAGGACCCGAGAGATAGCACGGAGGTAAGGCGTTTGCCTTTCATGCAAAAAGTCATCAGTTCGAATCCTGGTGCCCCATATGGTTCCCTGTGCCTGCCAGGAGCAATTTCTGAGCTTCTGAGCATGGAGCCAGGAGTAACCCTTGAGCACTGCCGGGTGTGACCCAAAAACCAAAAAAAAAAAAAAAAAAAAAAAAGATGTACCAGATCCTTAATCATGAACTAAGCAGACATCACTTCATTTATACCTTCAGTATGAAACATGAAATAAGCACTGAGTAAACCTCTTCAAAACACAGATGTCAGTGCTGCAATTTGTATGAATTAAACCATGCTCACATGTGAGCCACTGGTGACATGCAGTGGCATCAAGGTGTTAAAAGCAACAGGTGTCCCAAGGGTACCTGCTAAGAGAAGTCAGAAATGGCCTATCAGTCTGGAGCATAGGGGCTTCTGTGCTAAGGATAGGGCCAGGAATGAAGAGGGTTTTTTTTGTTTTTTTGGCGGGGGGGGGGGTGTACACCTGTCAGTGCTCAGAGTTTATTCCTGATTGTGCATTCCCTGAATGTGCCAAGAACCACTTTTGGCAGACTTGGCAGACCATATGGAATGTCAGGGAACTTGTATAATTTTTATTCTAAGCTTTCTTTGAGATACGTTATAATATAAAAAATGTACTTTTAGGGTGCCAGAGCAATAGTAAAGGTGGTAGAGTATTTGTGTTGCAAGTGGCTGACCCATGTTTGACCTCCTGTATCCCAAATGATCCCCTAAGCAAAGAACCAGGAGTGATCCCTAAGCAAAGAACCAGGAGTAAGCCTGAGCACCAACAGTGGCCTCCCCCTGAAAATGGTACTTAGAAAGCTCAATGGTATCAAAGCTGCTCCCAGTTTTCACTACTGAGATGCAGTTTTCTTGTTTTGCTATCATGTTTTCCAGAAATCTGCCATTTAAACCAATTCTCTGAAAGGGGCAAGGGGAGCAAGTGGGGGGGAGAACCCCCATATGCATCAGTTGTTTAAAGAAATCCTTTCTTTTGGGGGAGCATCAAAGCCCAAATCCATCGAACCATGTTGGCTGTGTATAATACTTTGGCCTCAGAATCTCTTCTTCAAGCTCTACTGGTTCTTCCCTCTCTACATCTTATCATCACCTTACATCACGGCTTTCCAACAAGTAGAGGCTCTGCAGAAGTGGGACTTGGTTCCATCCCAAGACCAAGGAAAGGGATCTTGGCATGGAAGCCAAGACCAGACATGCAGACATGTCCACTCTGGCTGGTGCCTGTAGCCTGAGAAGGCACAGCTTTTGCATGAAACTTCACAAAAGGTATGTGGAATTTGTGCCAAAAAATAAAAAAAGCAAACTGAGATCCACTTAAAGATGATAAAGTAAAGTTTTTCCCAGAAACATCCAAGTTACCTCAGGAGATACTGCCTGCTGAGCAGTATCTCAGATCCCCAAGCACAAGGGCACCTTGGTGCTGGGGTTGTTAGTGAGAAACAACTATAGAACAGAGCTCTGGGAGCAGGCAGTATCTATCTAAGATATTAATTCTTCCCAAAGCCTACAAAAGTCAATCAGTCAAAACAAATGACCCTTTCAGTCTGAAAAGTACCCACTCAGAGTCCAATTAGGAAAATGGAGTGTGTGTATATATGCAAGTGTAGCATTTGCATTTGATTAATCCCATGAATTATCTAAAAGCCTCAAGAGATTCTCCCCCTTTTAGTTAATGCTGAGATTCATTACTGTGAAGGTGATTAAAAAAAAAAGGATAACTGCAAATTATTAGCACTTTCTAAAATAAAAAAAAAAGAGAAAGATTTGCTAATTTGGGCAATTGGCTGAAAACTCATGTGGCTGTGAATTTTAGCTACTCTTCCACCATCTCTTTTATTCATGACTAGCCAACTGCTGCTTAAGCTTCTGGGCTGTTTTTCTTCATGTGGGATTGTGGCCTCGGGTGTTGCCATGGGAAAATGCTAAAATCAAATAGCCCAGAGAGAATTTGCCTCCACAAAATGAGTCTGATCTGCAGCCCTCCCCCACCAGGGAAGAGCAGGGCACATCTCTGCCCTCCCTGAGGAGGGTGCCAGGCCCATGAGAAAATCTGGGGGCTCAAACTTGCCCGCCACAAGCCCCCATGCCACCTGTTTGCCGGAACCATCTGTTCCCTCCAGGGTTGTTTCCTCTGAGTGGCTGTCTTGGAGCTGTTGGCTTGGCCTGTTGTGCAACATATCAAGTCAGCCTGAGCTCTGCCTGTGGCTCGGAGTACAGATTCACCTGTCCTGCTAGCCTAGGGCTGGGGCAAGCCTGTTCAGGATCCCAGCTGCCTGCAGGGCAGGGCAGAGTGCACTCACCCTGACCAGGGTGCACAATCTGCCCAGGGCATGACCATGGCACAGACCACCAGCAAGCAGCAGGAGGAGGGCCATGAGGCAGGACCTAAGAGGCCCTGACCAGTGTGTAGTGTTGGGAGGTAGAAATTTAAGCCAGGTCTGAGCAAAAAGATAAAGAAAAGCAAAAAGCAGAATCAGATCCAGTCCCTTGACCCTGACTACAGCCCTCTCTACTCTATATTCCTCAGGTCCTAGAATGGGGTTACTCCCCACAGTGACTCATAGCTCTGGGGGTGAAGGATAACTGCTGGGGCCCTTGAGCCAGCATGGTCCCATCTGCCTCAAGCATTCACCTTCTCTGTTCACCTGAGTTAGAGAATACAGGATGCCCTGCATAGAGACGCATAGTCATTTGTTGCCATCCGGGTGAGCTGGACTCAGGGCAAATGAATGCAAAGGAACACTTTGGGTCAGTAGAAAGTTTCATCATCAGGACAGTGCACTGTGAACTAACTATATTCTGTTATCAGCACATCTTAAAGCCACCAACCAAAAAGAAGGGGGTGGTGATAGCAGAAAACCTTGACTTAAACAAAAAACACATCACAGGGACTCAGTATAGCAAGCAATAAATCCTCCAAGGTTGTACTTCCTTGAATGACGGTTGCCTCCTTCTGTACAAGGACACTGATTTTTTTCCAAGCTCTGAAAAATATCACTGGTCTAGACAGGCGGAATGGTAGAATGGTACGTCCAGCTGCCCCAGAAAAACACTCCAAAAAGCTTCTAATCCTTTACTAAATGCATGCAAGCAACTTGGGGCTAACTATTGTGGTTCTCTGACATTCAGAGTAAAAAAAAAAAAAAAAAAAAAAAAAAAAATCACACCTCAAGAGTAGCCTATGTCTAGTTCCCCAGAAGATAAAAACTTTACCCTTTCCAGCAGGGTCCACCCCCTTCGTGTGGAGTAGACAAAAGGAGTGCAGAAGATAACAGAGAAGTGCAACTCTTAGCTTCTTTTGGAAAAAAAAAAAAATGCAGTCTCCAAACGTGGTTCTCCCATGCTCCTTCATCCATTCAACCCCTACTTTTCTGGTCACCTCTCTTGTGGTGACCATATTTTGTACAATTTTGTACAAGTAAACACAATTTGTGGAAAGTCATGAAATTTCTGCAACTCAGTGTGCGTGTGCGCCTGCGCACTAGTATGCGCGAGCAAGTGTGTGTGTGTTTCACAGAATATTCTCTCTTGCACAGAACTGGGCTGTTCCATCAAAGCCTTATCTGTTATATTTCTCTGTCTTTCTCTTCTGTTTGGTGTATTCACCAGAAAGAGAAAAGGAGGTAAGCTCTGGCGGCCTGACCTGCATTGGAAGACAATGGTCTCGCACAGCCCTGCAGAGCCCTGACATAAATTTTACACCGCAGCTGGCATTAACACACTCAGTATTACCATATGTATAGCTAATTATGCTAATCACCTGTCCAACGCGCTGCAGCGAAAAATGGTTGTATTTAGCAGTCCAGTGCCTACCAATGCAGCTTACTGTGTGGCTGAAATGTACATTCAGACAGCCCTGAATGGCAAGATTTTTCCACGTTGCTGGCTACATTCAGACCTCAGAAAAATTTATTCAAGTCAACTGGTTTCAGTCCGCAACAAAAAAGTTACGAGAAAAAAGTGAGTGTGTTCTTGCCCTAACATTCTGAATCTGCTTGCAAGCAAAATGATAAATCAATTGGTGTGGGAAACAAAAGGGGGGAGATTTCTTTGGGGAGCCATGTGAAACTGTAGCCTATTAAAAAAAAAAAAAGGAAAAATAGGGTCATCCCATTCCGCAAATGTCTAGAAAGAGCAGTTAATAGATATTTAGCTCTAATCCCAATTCTTTCAGATGGCAAGCTTTGTCTGCAATTAAGCAAGGTAGTAAATGTGCTTTCCCCCCTTTCTGGATCATGTGTGAACTAAAATGATATTGTACTTATCATTTTTAAAGATGTATCACCAGAATATGCCAAGGGAGAAAAATCAAATAATAGAAAATTTCTTACAGTGATGGAGACTCCTTATGTTATCTTCTCCCTTAGACATTTGAAAAGACATATGGTGATGTTTACATATATTTGGTTAATTTTTCTTACTTTTCCACTAAAGGAGCAAAGACAATTAGAAAATAAGGGGGGAAAGGATGAGAGAATCTGAAAGAGTTAAGAGAAAAAAAGAGTGTATCAAGAAGTCTGTATATTTTTTAAACCTCAAAATTTCTGCTTTTTTGTTAGTGTCTTAAAGCAATGTTTATCAGATATCATTGTATAAAATATATTGTATAAATCAAAATGCTGTTGGGTTACTTCGCTAATGCCCCAAATCTAAGTGTAAATCCCTTTTTTCTGAAATGCCTTCTCATTCATTTCTCGTGGTCTTTACCTGAGTGATGCCAGTACTACGCACTGCTGGTGTAGTGTGGCCTGTAGTGAAGGCCCAGGCACTGAGACATGCCAGTTGCAGGGACAGCACCAGAAGGGGCACTGGAACACCAGGCTACTTTTTATTCTCCAAATGATTGGGCAAAAAAAGCTGAAATGCTTTAACACTAGAAGCTGAGACAGACCTCGAAGAGCACTTAAAACTCTACAATATCACAGGATAGTGATTCATCTTTGATTCACAAACTAAAGGGCCTGACCCAATGGGGCTTTCTCAGAAGAGAAGGGACGGTGTCCCCAAGGAAGCTGGCCTCTCCTTCCCAGTCTAAAGGACAGTAGAGGTTATCTTAAGCTATTGCTGTGAAGACCCCAGCTTTCTTCCTATTAGCCTACAAGTCCCCATCTTTTTTTGCTTGGAGGGTCCCACCTGACAGTGCTTAGGGGCTACTCCTAGTTATGCACTCGGGATCACTCCTGGTACTGCTCAGGGGTCCACAGGTGGTGGTAGGGATTGAATTTGGGTCAGCTGAATGCAAGGCAAGTGACCTCCTCGCTGCATTATTGTTTTGGCCCCATCCTCCAGTTCTTGAATCAGGGGGGGTTGTTCCCGTTGTACACAGCAGTACTTGACCGGATGGTAAGATCTGGGAGTATTGGGGCCAGAGAGATAGATAGCATGGGGGTAAGGCATTTGCCTTGCATGTAGAAGGTCCGTGGTTGGAATCCCAGCATCCCTTATGGTCCCCTGAGCCTGGCAGGAATGATTTCTGAGCATAGACTCAGGAGTAACCCCTGAGCACTGCTAGGTGTGACCCAAAATCCAAAAAAAAGATCTGGGAGTATGGGTCAGGAGACCCAAAACCAGAATTTAAGTGGGGGAAGCTCACTTGTAGATCCTTTCACTTTCGTATCTGTTCCATCACTAGCTGAGCACGTTAATCAACTGGGAAAGGCTTCTTGCTGTTTATTTCCATTTAGTCTAAGGGTTGAATAAATTTAGACTTGTTTAGCAGGACAGCCGCTCACATCTCACTTGCCTTGCCTTCATTCAGTGCTTTAGGGGCAGCCACATGTAGTGTGGACTGCTGGAGTCAACTCTCACTTGATTTCTGGATTAACAATCCTGCCTCCAAAATAGAAATTTCTTCAGCAGCAAGTTTGTCTGTCACTCAACAGCACATACCTGACCACTTATCATTGAGTTTGCCCCACACAGGATTTTTATAGTTGTGCTCTAATCTTCAAATGCCACAGGACACAGAGTTTTGAAAGGACTGAAGAGAAAATGCATTTTTCTGTGCACCAAAGTCCCCAAAGTTCATACAATTGTTAAGTAACTCCACAATGGCAGCAGCCTATTGATCTGTAAGCTAATTACTTTGGTCAAACTTAGATATATGATATCATGGTTTTAAGAAAAAAACAACAAAGAAACAGCAAAAACTTAAATGAAATTTGTGAGGGAAATATATTAACATTATTAACATTATTATCATATATCACCCAAAATAGAAATTCAGAATTTGAGTGCTAAGAACAATAATAAAAATGGTTCTATTTTGGTGGCCTTAGGAAAGTTCTGACTGAAAATCCAAGAAAGTTGAGATTCCTTCTTTTCTGAATAAGATGCTTTGTTCATAGGGTATCACTAGTCCCGTTCAGTTTGGTACACCATCTTTCAGGGTGCCAGCACACATCTGGATATGGACAGTGTTCCTTTCCCATCTATAGGCAAGATTCCTGTTCTCTTTAGTTCTGGGAAGAGTCACATCTTGGCCAATGACAGCCATGAAGAAGGTTTACTTTTCACTTACCATCTCAGAACTGGTCTATGTAGGGGGCTCGATTTCTCCAGATCTCACACATCTAAGAAGGTGAACCAAGATTTATTTCCCACCTCACCTGTCAATGAATTCTAGGTTATCTTCAAAGGTCTGTTACAAACACATGACTGGGGAAATACATCCCCAGGGACATTCCCTCTTGAGATTATCTGAAGATAGACCCCAAGTTCCCTCACCCAGAGAAGAATTTAAGAATGCAAATAGAAACTAGTAATGGCAACACAGATGGCTTAAAATAATATATTTTCTACTTTCTTGCCTACACTTGCAATCAAACAGATTTAAGGTCATTTCAGATTTCATGCTAGATTCCCCTGGGAGCAAATTTCCTGGGTAGTTTGGAAGTGGGAGGAAGGGAAAAGGGGAGAGAAAGAGCAAAGAGTTCCGGAAGCCACCGACAGGCAGAGGTCATAGTACCATGAAAACGCAATCCTACAGAGTGATCACTTAGGAAATCTCTCACACATGCTTTGCATACAGGAGCTCTGGGTTTGATTCCTGAGACCACTTCAATACCCTAAGCACTGATAGGATTTATAAGTACTGAGCACCAAACTTCCCAAGTACCACTGGGTATGGTTCAGAAAAAAGAGAAAGGGGACTAGAGAGAATGAGGGCTTAAAATACAGTGTCCTGCATGTGACTGACCATGGCCACCCAAAATGACAACAAAGAGTGATGAGTTAAAATTCTATTTATTTCTCCAAAATACCCTCTCTGAAATCTGGTCTCTTTTAAGACAACTTGGGGCCTGGGAGGTAAGGCATTTGCCTTTCATGCAAAAGGTCAATGGTTTGAATCCCAGTGCCCCATATGGTCCCCCGTGCCTGCCAGGAGCAATTTCTGAGCATGGAGCCAGGAGTAACCCCTGAGCACTGCCGGGTGTGACCCAAAAACCAATGGTATCACTCATCTATGGGTTTTAAGGAGAATGAAAGACATTCCTGCAATAATAATAATTTTCAGACACAAAAGAGAAAAGAGCTGGAAGTTCCAGCTCACCCCAGGAAGCTCACCACAAAAAGTGGTCAACTTAGTTAGAGAAATAACTGCATTTTGAACTGTCCTAAAAATGAGAACCTATGAGGGAAATGGAGAGCCTGTCCAGAGTACAGGTGGGGGGTGGTTGGGGAGGAGGGAGATTTGGGACAATGGTGATGGGAACGTTGCACTGGTGATGGGTGGTGTTCTATACATGACAGAAACCCAAACACAATTATGTATGTAATCAAGGTGTTAAAATAAAAAAAAAACTTTAAAATCAAACATACGTACTTACATATGCACATGCGTTCATATTCACATGTATATACACATACGCTCATATATTCACATATTTGCTCACATGCTCTTGTACTCAGGCACTCACGTTTATACACTTACGCACATATATGCTCACAAGCACATTCACACAAGCTCACACTTGCTCTTATGCTTTGCACTCGTGCACACACACTCCCCACTGAGTAAAAAAAGACAACTCTTCAGATGCAAAACCTAGGCAGGGGTGTGATGATGTGGAGGGGAGAAATCAGGGCCTCCCCCACAGCAGGAGGGCAGGGAGTCAGACCAGTTGAGTTGCCCAGGCCTCAGGGTCACCGCAAGGGCAAACCCGAGGAAACACAAATATGGCACTGTGCACACCTGATGGTTTCCACTCTTGCCCAGTTCTGATCTTTTATCAACTATGGAGAATGGGCCAAACACGTGAATTCTCTAGACGGACGTCATCACCAGTACAGGACAGGCACTGCTCAGACACCTCAGTACCCAACTAGACCCTAAACTGCTCTTCCCAACAGGCCAAGAGAAGCAGATAGCAAGAGTCTGGGGTTATCTTCTGGGCTGGCAGCGCATTAGGCAGGCACTGGGACTTTCTGTCATTTTTAAAGCAATTACTGTCAATAACTTTTTCCAAATATGAAAAAAAGAAAATCCCCACTTAAGTGCTTCTCCCTGGCTATGTATGCATCACTGTGTCCTGCTAAGTTGTGTCCTTCATTTGAAAAACTGGGTGGGAAACAAGAGTAGAAAGGAAGTGCACCCCCCTCTGACAATGCATCTGGAAAAAGTCCAGAGCAGTGGAGGTGGTGAGGGCCCTGCAGTGGGAGCGAAGCTTGGGGGCAGCATGCTACAGCTGCCAGGGGTTCTGCTCTGGAAGGGCCCTGAGGGGAGAGTGGGCAGTGAGAGCCACACTCAGGGTGGAGGACCACCAAAGAGCTAATGTGAAGTACTGGGAGGGTTTCCAGGAAGCTCGGTGATTTCCACATGAACAGTCTAGCAGGGCTTGTTTTCACAGTCACATTCTTGCTAAAAAACTGCACAGCAGACTGTGCCTGAAGAGCAACAGTCTTTCTGCAGTTAAGACACCAGGGGGTGTGGGGCGGCAGCCCAGAAAACAAACTATTCAAATATAATGCATTTTGTTTTTTTCATGGCTTTCCTTGAGTCTGTTTCTAGCCCCCTCTCTACTGCCATGGCATTTGATATTCAGTATCATCATATGGAAAAATCATCATGCTGAATTATTAGCATGAAACAAAATTAGCCATTTGGATCAGCAAAGGTAGGAAATGGGCATACTCCATTAAAATGAAGGTTCCCATCTGTACCACACAGCAACAATCTTAACATCCGAATCTGAGCTTCTCCAGAAACTGTCAAATGGGATTATTCTACACATCTCTCACACACACACATCAAGCAGTGATGAGAAGCATTTTTGATGCTTCCAAGTGGGAGTACTACTGGCATTTAGGACATTACCAAATAGCTTCACTGCTATGAAGATATAGAATGACCCAGCCCGGGATACCCAGGTGCCAACAGTAAAAAAAGCAGTGAATCCCAGTTAAAGCTGTAGAAGATATAATGCTAGCAAAGTACAAACTTGGAAGCATATGCAATCAAATATATTTTTTTAAAACATAGTTCTTAGAAAGTTAAATGATAGAGAGCACAGAGCTTGAAGCACTTGCTTTGCATGTGGCTAATCCTATGTAAGCATCACATGTGGGATCCCAAGTCCCACCAGGGTTCATCCCCGAGTACAGAGGTAAGAGTAGGGGTGTGATTCCACCCCACTCCCCCAAATATCCCCCAAATTAAATCTACATCTTGGGTCCTCCCCCATTTATTCTGGTCTTCAGAGACATTAATAACTGAACAATATGGGTTTTTAATAAGGCAGTATGAGTTCATTTCAAAGCCTGGCCCTTAAAAGGAAGCCAGGGACTAAACAACAACAATAATAAAAACTAAACAATACATTCCTATACATGGAGGGACATGGAAATTATTATGCTGAGTGAAAAAAGTCAGAGGGAGAGAGACACACACACAGAAGTCTCACTCATCTGTGGGATTTAAGAAAAAAAAAAAAGACAATATTGTAATAATACCCAGAGACAATAGATATGAAATAGACAATAGGCTGGAAAGACTGGCCCACGGCATGAAGCTTACCAGAGTGGTTAGTACAGCTAGAGAAATAACTAACACTGACAACTATCATGAGAATGCTGGTGAGTGAGAGAAATAGAATGCCTGTATGGAATACAGGTTGGTGGGGGAGGGAGATGGGGGGGCTTTGGTGGTGGAAATGTTGCACTACTGAAGGGGTGTGTGTGTTCTTTTTTATAACTGAAACCCAACTACAAGCATGTTTGTAATCATGGTGCTTAAATAAAAATATTATAAAAATGAAAAATAAAAACCAATTTTATCAAAATTCTAAGTGATGAAATGTGCTGTAAATTCTACCATTATTTGGGTGTGTTAAAAGGAATATTTATGAAAAACTATACTATCTAAAGAATACCTATTAGAATATATAGCGCAACCATAAAAGTAAAAAATAAAATAACGGGAATTGGAAAAAAAGAAAAAGAAAAAAGAAAAATAAGTAACTAAACAGTTCAAAGAGAAAATCAAATGTCAAACCATCACTACATCACTGAGAAATCTTGACAATAAATGTGTTTACCAGAAGGTGGGAGTAAGGGCTACAAAAGTGAGAGGATGAGTGCTCAACACAAAGGAAACCAAGAGGGAGAGGTCAGAGCAATAGCATAGTAGTAGGGTGTTTGTCTTGCATTTGGCCAACCCGGTTCAATTCCCGGCATCCCATATGGTCGTTCCTCCAAGCCTACCAGGAATGATTTCTAAGCGCAGAGCCATGAATAACCCGAGCTCTGCCAGGTGTGACCCAAAAACCAAAAGCCAAAAAAAAAAAAAAAAAAAAAAAAAAAAAAAAAAAAAAAAAAAAAAAAAAAAAAAAAAAAAAAAAAAGAAAAGAAAAAAAAGAAAAAGAAACCAAGAGGGAAACAGCATGATTGCATAAAAGCACTGCTCCCAGCACTAAGAAAGCCCCAGGTTCAACTGCACTAAGAGTCACTAGACAGGTCAGCAAGAGAGCAGTAGCCATACCACGTCTTTTCAGACATAAGGCTGACCTTCCAGCCTCAAGACACCCTCAAGCACGCTCTCAAGCATGTGGAAGGTCAGTGATCCTCCACAGACCATATCCTGGGTCTTCTGGGGCTACATAGTTTTAACCTGAAATACCCCTGTCTGTTAGATAGGGGTTGTGGAGGGCAGGAACCCTGAGGCCTTTACCCAACATCTCTCTGCCAGGACAGGAATGCACTGAACATATACTGAAGGAAAAAGCATTTTCAATAATTCATCATCTCTCAACCAACTGCCATGGGTATTATATACCAACCATGCCAAATGTCCACTGCAACATTTTACATTTTCTTTCACCAACCTAAGTCTATTTACGAAAATGATATTATATATACATATATATATACATATATATATATATATATATCTTGACTTTTTTTTTTTTTTTTTTGGTTTTTGGGTCACACCCGGCAGCGCTCAGGGGTTCCTCCTGACTCTATGCTCAGAAATCACTCCTGACAGGCTCAGGAAACTATATGGGTGCTGGGATTCGAACTGATGACCTTCTTCATGAAAGGCAAATGACTTACCTCCATGCTATCTCTGGCCCCAATCTTGACATTTTTTAATTGAAAATATTATTCATGAATTACTCCTGCACTTAGGGATTATTCATGGCAATGCTTGAGAACTTGATTTGAACCCAGGTCAGCTGCATGCATGGCAAGTAGTTTAACCATTGTACTATCACCCCAGTCCCAGACACCCAAGACATATAGGAGTCTCAGAACGAGCTCGGCACAAAGGCTGCCAGGCTACCACCTGGGAACTTCTAACATTCTAGGGCTGGCCTGAATAATCCCAGGCACTGCAGTACCCTTGTACTGAGCTCGGCACCAACAAGTTCTTCCTGCCCTCCCAATTCCCAAAATACTGGAAACTGTCTTAACTTTATTGATCTTTATACTGAGTTCGTTTGTAAAGTCAAGCACATTTTCCTGCTTAATGTAGCTAAGTCAAAAAATCAAAGATAGATGCATTTAACTTGTTGGCTGGTTCAGAAAGAGGTAGTTGAAATCATACATAGGTGTGTTCTATTCTATAAATGTGATCCTCTTTCCTGTGGCCATATGTCTGCACAACCGTCCATCTCATTCCTTTTAATGTTTGTGTTTTAATGTTTAATGTATTTTTAATGTTTCTGTCTTAATGTTTTTTCCAGGGAGGGAACACCTGGCAATGCTCAGGCATCACCCCAGAGGTGTTTGGGCGACCATATGGAATACCAGGAATTGAACCTGGGTTGACCACATACAAAACATATGCCCTCCCCCATGTAAAATGATCCTCACGCCATATTTTAATTAAAGGAGAAAGAACGTTTTTCCAAATTGACCTTCATCCTTCCCCCCTAAAATCTTATACTTTTCTTTTGAAGCTTTGTTTTTCTAATGAGACACAACTCCTAAACAATGTTTAAGGAGGGCTCAGGATCCATGCTTTGCCATGTTCAGCTAACCAGGCTTAGTTTTTTAATTGTGTTGGGGTCCAGGGGAAGAATGTTGGGGAGCATGAGGAACACATTTTGAGGTGCTTGGGGATCAACCTGGCCCTTGAGCACTCAGTTCTACTGATGCTCTTTAACTAAAAATATATGTAACTTCTTCATTTGATTTGAGTGTACAACGCCCCCATGCATATTACACTTACATTTCTGCTCACTAGAATGAGGAGTTTCCTTGAGATTAAATAAAGAAGTGACTTGAATTTTGAGCTGCTACTCTTTTATGTACAATATGCTGAAACAGAAAGGAATTCTAAATCCTGAATACAAATGTCCATACTCTTTATTGCTGACATGAAGATGAAACTCACCATATGACAATCAAGAATCTCCTTACTGAATTTAAGTAATTCATCTGGTACGGTAGCCTCCTTGGATGCATCTACTTGCTTATTAAAATTGTTTACAAGTCAGCTGTTAGCTGGTGTATGTAAAAATATTTCATAAGAATAAATGCATGATTTTATTACATTATTCTATAAAAATGAGGACACTAATTTTCTACTTTATTGAGTTGTGAACTGTAACGGTTGCTACTCAGCAGTTAACAGTATCATATAAAGAATATTTGGCTAGAGAACCAATGAACCACACTGAAAGTGACAAAACATAATGGTGGAAGAAGCTCAGAGGCCAGATGTGGGACAAAGACTCCTTTCCATGTGCCACTCTTGACTTCTCCTTTCATAAGAGTTGGACACAAGCAATCTGGAAACTTCATTGCTTCTAGAAACATGCCTGATTACCAAAATAAATGATTTCTCAAATTCATCAACAGTCTACTAAAAAGTCTTGCTCAAAAATGAATCTATTTCTTTTGTCATCCTCCTTATCTTGACCTATGTGGGCAGCTGTCAACATGGACAGAGGCAGGAGATTGAGTCACTCAACTCTGACTGTGTCCTAGCACCTGTGAGGTTCCACATCTGTAGATGTTTTCATTCACCCAAAACACAGCCCTAGGTTCTGAGACGATGCCCCCATTCACATGTCTGAGCATGCAGCCCTAATTCGGAAATCTTGCTACTTCTCATCTCAGATATTATAATTTTGCCTCGCTAATTTCATAGACACCTTTGTTGTCATCGTTGCCCATTTTCCCACTGAACTTTCACAGCCCACTTTACCTGGGATCTCAAATTCAGTACAATTTCATTCAGTGCTCCAAGTTTCTGTGTCTGAATTCCAGCACAGAGAGCTGGAATTGGTGACACTTCGCTGTCACCAAGGATATCCAAGGACAGTGATAGGCACATGAGGAGCTCAGGAGCATTGCTGCCAGGTGTAACAGAAGAACCCACAGAATTGCCTTCTTTTCCTAACAATGATATTGAAGCACTGAGCTCAGGTAAATTAGCATGTGAGTTCAATCCAAAAGACGTTTTTGTATTAATATCAAGGTACTTAAGACAATTATGTTATCTGTTTTCATTTGGGCAATTATTTCAGTCATTTTTGTTTGTTTGTTTGTTTCTAGGCCACGCCCATTGATGCTCAGGGATCACTTCTGATACTGCTTAGGGTACCATTTGGGGTGGTAGGCTTGAACCCAAGTCAATCACATGCAAGCCAACCATCGTATCCGCTGTACTATTATTGTGACCAGTCAAAGGTCACTTTTTTTCTTTGTTTGGTTTGTCTGTTTGGGGAGGCCACACCCAGAGATGCTCCATGCTTCTTGGCATGGCACTCAGGAATCACTCCTGGTGGGCTCTGGGTACCATAATGGGAAGCTGGGGATCAAAGCCTGGTCAACCATATGCAAGACAGATGCCTCACCCTCCGTACTATCCGGGCCCCCAAACAGTCATTTATTAACTAAAGACTCTACTATATACTTGTAAGCCGAATCTTCACAAACAAGAAAAAAAAAAGCAGCAAAACATTCTACAAGCTAAACTCTAGGGCACTGAAGCAATTTCATCAATAAATTTTAGGTTTCTAAGGTTTATCTCAGGTAGTTTTCATGAGAAATACTCCAGATATTTTGGTGGCAATATCTACATCATGACCTGCTTTCTTCCTTTCCACTGCTTAAGAGTAGTAATGTAGTAATGTGGATGAGTTAAAATGTGTCCATATAATAAGACTGTCACTTTCCAAAGAAATCAGTAAAACTGCCAACAGCAACAAGGAAAAGAAAAAAAAAAAGCCCATACAAGACACCCCAATATTCAATAAGCGGTATCACCAAAAGAATGTAAACGGGTTCCATCGAGGGTAGGAGAAAGGGGGCCTATTTCAAATTCACAAGGGCTTTATAGAAAAAGACTGCAGGAGCCCCCCAAATTGAGGACTAGTGTACAAAGGAAGGCCTGAAGCCCTCTGGAAGCCCTGGGAGCCCCTCACTGAGAAGGATCCTTCCAAATCCCAACTTCCACCCCACCCAGCTTGCAAACAGCATCCTGGCCGCCACCCACCCACTCACCCACCCACCAGCAAATAATCCCACAGATGACGCCCCCACCCACCCCCCTGCAAGGAAACATTAATCTACTTTGCAAACATGCTGGTTCCAAGCCTGTGCTTTTCCTGGGCTTCTTTTTTTTTTTTTTCAAGCGC
>PVKC010001986.1:0-46339 GCA_004027635.1 Crocidura indochinensis
GAAGAAAGGAAGGAAAAAAGGAAGAAGAAAAGAAGGAAGGAAGAAAGGAAGGAATGAAGAAAGAAAGAAGAAAGTTAAGAGAACTGAAATAGGTAAGAAGAAAATTAAAGAAGGAAAGAAGCAAAATTAAAGAAAAAAGTAAGAGAAAGTAAAAGAAAGGATGAAGGAAGGAAGAAAAAGAGGGAAGAAAATGCTACAGTGTGAAAATAAAAGCAAGTTAGAGTAATAGACAGCTGACCCTCTATTCATAGCTACTGTAAAAATCTTTTTTTTTTTTTTTTTTTTTTTTTGCTTTTTGGGCCACAGCCAGTGACGCTCAGGGGTTACTCCCGGTTATGCGCTCAGAAATCGCTCCTGGTTTGGGGGACTATATGGGACTCTGGGGGATCGATAGAATCGCAGTCTGTCCTAGGTTATCACGTGCAAGGAAAACGCCCACTGCTTGTGCACTGCTCTGGCCCCATTCTGTAAAAATCTTGAGTGAAATTAATTAGAGGTTGAAGTAGGTCAAAGGAGAAGTAAAAATAGATTAACCTGGGTTGAAGAGATAGAACAAGAGCCAAGAGCTAAGGCTCTTGCCTTACACACAGCTGAACCTAGTTTCATCTCAATTACCAATATTGAGCATTGCCAGGGATGATCCCTGAACACAGAGCCAGGACACCGCAATGTGTGACACAAGTACCTCCTTCCCAACCAAAAACAAAAACAAAAAACAAAAAACGGGAGATTAAATAAAGCAGGTCTTAGTCTTGCACCAATGTCTGTTCTTGCTATTTCTAGACACACTCTCCATCTCTGGCTTCTGTATTGCTAGTACCCCCCTATTTTGCTCCTTATCTTCTCCCTAATATACTCACGACATGTTATATCTATATGTGAGGGAATGTCCTTGGTGGTAAAACTCACTTAAAATAAAATGCACAGTTTCATATACTTTTATTAATTCAGTTCCCCGGATCTGTGCTCATGGATCATTCATAGGACTCAGGAAATTATAGGTAGTGCTGGGATGGAATCTGGGATGGCCACATGCAAGGCAAGTTTTCTCCAGACCTTCCTGTACTTTAAAATGTGAAAATTAGAGACACTCCATACATTCACATCTTATAACTACCCCTTACATGTAGCTCCAGAACAATTTTTTTTCGCTTCAAAAGGAACCCCACTTGTTAGTCACTTTTACAGACCACTCTTCCCAGCTCCAAACAGCTACTAATTAGATTACTATGAAGCCTTTAGTTTTGCATTCCTTGAACCCTCAGTTCAGCCAGCACTTGAGGGAAAAAAAAACTCTCTACTAAAAAATTTTTGAATGTAAACTTAAGTAAAAGAAAAAACTAGTAGTGGCCAAAGGAGTTTTCCCAACTTATATAAGAGAGCACATCATTCTACCTGGTTTCAAAAAATATGACAGGCATCTTAATTCTCAAGTTGTAATTGTACCTTTTGCCTTATTCTAGCCGGTATCTTATGTACATTCTCAAAAACAAATATGGTCTAGGGTGGAGCAATAATATAGTGGGTAAGACAATTGTCTTGCACATGGCTGACCTAGATTCAATCACTGGTATCCATCCTGTGTGGTTCACCAAGCCTGCCAGGAGTGATTTCTGAGTACAAAGCCTGGAGTAACTCCTGGGTGCTTCAGGGTGTGGCTCAAAAAAACAAAAAACAAACAAACATATATACTCTAAATTGATTTACAGTTAATTCAGTTGAAGATTCAAGACTAATAAGATAATTTCCCTGTTATTACTTTTCTGTTCCCCTCTCAGTTTTTCTTTATTTTTCGCTCATTGTTAAGAGTTATATTCTATTGTCCTACAAGCAATTTTGCCTTCTTCTTGTGTCAGTTGAAAATAAGTTTGCTATACCTAACACAAATACACTCTCTCCTATGCCAAAGCACTCTTTGAATTTCTCAGGATTGTAGTCAGATACTGTCATTTTACTTGGAATATTTTGAAAGAAGGGTCACCAACCGGGATTGAATTTCAGTAAACTGATGACTTTCCACACAGACACAGCTATATGTCAACAAATTCCTCTTGAGGTACATGTAATCCTAAAAATCTACAATTGTAGAATCCTGTTCTTTTTGAATGTCAATCTTTTATTCAGAGTCTATAACAAATTCACTTGTACTGAATTTAGACATTTTCTCTATTATTTAGGTGACAAATAAAGAGCTTTGAGCTGCAGATGAAATATACAGAATAATTTCAAGTAATACAAATCTAAAATTAAAATGAAAACATCGGCTATTTTGTTCTTTTACTTACTTGGTAAAGATAGTCTTGGGATAGTTACCCCACATTTTCAGGTTTTTATTTCTTCCTCATTTTGCTTAACATCACAAATGTGGCATTAGATCAAGTAACTTCCTACTCACGGTATTAAAGCTCTGAGTAAAAAAGCACAACATCATCTATTACAGGAAAAATAATCCAACTTTCATTCATATGTTAGCATTAAAAAATAAGATTTTAATTTTATTTTTAGCCTAGTAACAATTTGTTATATAGAAACTTTTATATTAAAATACAATATAATTAAAAAATAAATAAAATAAAAATTATACAAAACTGGTGTAGAAATTAGAAAATAAAATTACATGAAAATTATGCCACACAGCTATAGGTATTCACATTCCATACTCCTTTCTATATGAGCTTCTACATAAATATTATAAACAATAAAATCTACTGTAGGCATTTGTATTTTTGCTCAATAAATGTCATACTGTTTTACTAACATGTTCATTTTATTACAAAATTATTAAATTATACTTCTATGTAAGTTAAATAATATTTCTACATATGGGAGAATATTGCTATCTTAGAATATTTGGTGGTTCCTAATTCATTATTTTACCAGTGCTGCAATAAACATATATGAATTATGATATATCTTGTGAATTAAGAATGGGTATTATTGCAATGGAGTTATAGTACAGTGAGAAAAGAGATTGCTTTGCACATGGCTAATCTAAGTTTGATCCTTGGTATCTTGTATGGTCTCCTGAGCACCACCTGGAGTGATTCCTGAGTGCACAGCACAGCAAGGAGTTAGCTTGAAGTATTGCTTTGTGTGCCACTCCCTCTCTCTCTATTCTCTCTTTCTCTCTCTCTCTCTCTCTCTCTCACACACACACACACAGAGAAAGAGAGAGAAGAGAGAGAATCACTACTACCATTGTTCAATTATTTCACTTCTAGACAATGGGAATATCTTCTTGGTTTCCATAGCATCCGTGCTTTCCAGGATGTTTGGTAATCCAAGCAGTTTTTGTCTATCTTTTGCCTTATATCTGAAATTAGCTAATTCTCCAAGGAACTCTCATTCCTTTTAGTGAAAATGATATTTAGAGAGCACCATCTGGGTACTAAAAATCTTATTGCTTGATAATTGTTGCCAGATCTCATCAAGGAAATGAACTAGAAAATCTTTAAAAGAAAAAGCATTATGAATTTATAAAATGCTTTAAGTCTCAAATTATGATGAAAACATTTTACTAATTATTTTACATATATTAACCTTTTGCTTTGAAAATCTTATCTTTATAAAAATTGTTAATGGGGGGACCGGGTGGTGGCGCTGGAGTTAAGGTGCCTGCGCTAACCTAGGACGGACCGCGTTTCGATCCTCTGGTTCGCCATATGGTCCCCCGTGCCTGCCAGGAGCGACTTCTGAGCGAATAGCCAGGAGTAACCCCTGAGCATCAATGGGTGTGGCCCAAAAACCAAAAAAAAAAAATTTGTTAATGGAACTGGTGATATAGTAAAGCAGGTAGTAATCTTTCCTTGATCAGTTTGATCCTTACTGCCCATATGGTCCAATGAGACCCACTAGCAATGAACATTGAAAATTGCTGGGTGTATGTTACAGGGAATGTTGGACTTGTTCCCTCGACCCACAGATGTACCAATAATACTTTGTGGCATTGTTCCTCTTTTGCATAGGCACATTAAAAGGGGGAAATATTACATTATGCAAGCAAGTTCTATCTAATAAAAATGGGAACACAAATTTTGTAATGCAGTTAGGCATTATACCCTGAGCATTGGCATAATAACTTGGCTCAGACCTCAGAAAAATGGGCATTACATTTTAATATATCATAATTTCTCCATACTATGTGTTTATCTAATTCTTTTTTAATAATTGTCTTTATTTAAATACGTGATTACGAATATGATTATAGTTGTATGATTACAGTCACGTAAAGAACACCCCCCTTCACCAGTGCAACATTCCCACCACCAATTTCCCAGATCTCCCTCCTCCCTAACCCCCATACCTGTACTTGGGACAGATTTTCCACTTCCCTCATTCATTCACATTATTATGATAGTTTTCAGTGTAGTCATCTCTCCCACTGCAATCATCACTCTATGTGGTGAGCTTCGTGTCATGAGCTGCACCTACCAGCCCTCATCTCTCTTATCTCTGAGATACTGTTAAAAATGTCTTTAATTTTTCTCAAAACCCATAGATGAGTGAAACCATTCTGCATCTTTCTCTCTCCCTCTGACTTACTTCACTCAGCATAATAGATTCCATGTACATCCATGTACAGGAAAATTTCATGACTTCATCTCTCCTGAAGGCTGCATAGTATTCCATTGTGTATATGTACCACAGTTTCTTTAGCCACTCATCTGTTGAAAGGCATCTTGGTTGTTTCCAGAGTCTGGCTATTGTAAATAGTGCTGCAATGAATATAGGTGTAAGGAAGGGATCTTTGTATTGCATTTTTCTCTTCCTAGGGTATATTCCTAGGAGTGGTATAGCTGGATTGAATGAGAGCTCAATTTCCAGTTTGTGAAGGAATCTCCATATCGCTTTCCATAAAGGTTGTACTAGACGGCATTCCCACCAGCAGTGAAAAAGAGTTCCTTTCTCTCCACATCCCCGCCAGCACTGCAAATTTTCTTTTTTTGCAATGTGTGTTAATCTCAGTGGCATGACATGGTACCTCATAGTAGTTTTGATTTGCATCTCCCTGACGATTAAAGATGTTGAGCATCTTTTCATGTGCCTTTTGGCCATTTGCCTTTCTTCTGTTATAAAGTGTCTATTCATTTCTTCTCCCCATTTTTTGATGGGGTTAGATGTTTTTTTCTTGTATAGTTCTGTCAGTACCTTGTAGATTTTGGATATGAGTCCTTTATCTGATGAGTATTGAGTGAATAATTTCTCCCACTCAGTGGGTGGCCTTTGTATTCTGGGCACTATCTCCTTTGAGATGCAGAAGCTTCTCAGCTTAATATAGTCCCATCTGTTTATCTCTGCCTCCACTTGTTTGGAGAGTGATGTCTCCTCCTTAAAGATGCCTTTAGTTTCAATGTCATGGAGTGTTTAACCTACATGTTGTTCTATATACCTTATAGTTTCATATCTGATATCAAGGTCTTTAATCCATTTGGATTTTACCTTTGTACATGGTGTTAGCTGGGGTTCTGAGTTTGCTTTTTTGCAAGTGGCTAACCAGTTGTGCCAACACCATTTGTTGAATAGGCTTCCCTTGCTCCATTTAGGATTTCTTGCTCCTTTATCAAAAACTAGGTGGTTATATGTCTGAGGAACATTCTCTAAGTACTCAAGCCTATTCCACTGATCTGAGTTTCTGTCTTTATTCCAATACCGTGTTGTTTTGATAACTATTTCTTTGTAATACAGTTTAAAATTGGGGAAAGTGATGCCTCCCATATTCCTTTTCCCAAGGGCTGCTTTAGCTATTCGAGGTTGTTTATTGTTCCAAATCAATTTTAGAAGTGTTTGATCCACTTCTTTGAAGAATATCATGGGTATCTTTAAAGGAATTGCGTTAAATCTGTACAATGCTTTTGGAAGTATTGCCATTTTAATGATGTTGATCCTGCCAATCCACGAGCAGGGTATGTGTTTCCATTTCCATGTGTCCTCTCTTATTTCTTGGAGCAGTGTTTTATAGTTTTCTTTGTATAAATCCTTCACATTTTAGTCAAGTTGATTCCAAGATATTTGAGTTTGTGTGGCACCAATGTGAATGGGATTGTTCGCTTAATGTCTATTTCTTCCCTATCATTATTAGTGTATAAAAAGGCCATTGATTTTTGTGTGTTAATTTTGTAGTCTGCCACCTTGCTATATGAATCTATTATTTCTAGAAGCTTTTTGGTTGAGTCTTTAGGGTTTTCTAAGTATAGTATCATGTCATCTGCAAACAGTGAGAGCTTGAATTCTTCCTATCTGGATTCCCTTGATATCTTTTTCTTGCCTACTCGCTATAGCAAGTATTTCCAGTACTATGTTGAATAGGAGTGGTGAGAGAGGACAGCCTTGTCTTGTGCCAGAATTTAGAGGGAAAGCTTTTAGTTTTTCTCTATTGAGGATAATATTTGCCATTGGCTTGTAGTAGATGGCCTTAACTATATTGAGAAAGGTTCTTTTTATTTCTATCTTGCTGAGAGTTTTGATCAAAATGAGTGTTGAACCTTGCCAAATGCTTTTTCTGCATCTATTGATATGACCATGTGATTTTTATTTTTCTTGTTGTTGATGTTGTGTATGATGTTGATAGATTTATGGATGTTAAACCATCCTTGCATTCCTGGGATGAAACCTACTTGATCAAATTGAATGATCTTCTTGATGAGGCACTGGATCCTGCTCATCAGGATTTTGTTGAGGATCATTGCATCTGTGTTCATCAGGGATATTGGTCTGCAATTTTCTTTTTTGGCAGCATCTCTATCTGGTTTTGTTATTAAGGTGATGTTGGCTCCATAAAAGCTATTTGGGAAAAAAAGCTATTTGGAAGTGTTCCTGTTTTCTCAATTTCATAAAAGAGCCTGGCCAGGATTGGTAGTAGTTCCTCTTGAAATGTTTGAAAGAATTCATTCGTGAATCCATCAGGGCCTGGGCTTTTGTTTTTGGGCAAATTTTTGATTACGGTTTTAATTTCCTCAATAGTGATGGGGGTGTTTAGATATGCTACATCTTCTTTATTCAACCGTGGAAGGTTATATGAGTTCAGAAATTTATCCATTTCGTCCAGGTTCTCATATTTAGTGGCATAGAGTTTCTCAAAGTATTCTCTGAATACCCTTTGAATCTCTGCAGTATCTGTAGTGATCTCCCCCTTTTTCATTTCTAACACACATTATCAAGTTTCTCTCTCTCTTTTGTTTTGTTAGTTTTGTCAATGGTCTATCAATCTTGTTTATTTTTTCAAAGAACCAACTTATGCTTCTGTTGATCTTTCAGATTGTTTTTTGGGTTTCCATTTCATTGATTTCTGCTCTCAGCTTTGTTATTTCCTTCTGTCTCCCTATTTTTGGTTTCTTTTGTTGATCATTTTCTAATTCTATAAGTTGTGTCATTAAGCTATTCATGTATGCTCCTTCATCCTTCCTGATGTGTGCTTGCAAAACTATAAATTTTCTTCTCACTACTGCTTTTGCTGTATCCCGTAGGTTCTGATAGTTTGTGTTTTCATTGTCATTTGTTTCCAGGAAATTTTTGATTTCTTCTTTGATTTCATCTCAGACCCACTGGTTGTTTAGTAGTAGACTGTTTAATTTCCAGGTGTTAATTTTTTTCTTCTATGTCCTTTTGTAGTTCACATCTAACTTCAGAGACTTGTGGTCAGCAAAGGCAGCCTGCAAAATTTCTATCTTCTTGATTTTATGGAGGTATGTTTTATGTGCCAGAATGTGGTCTATCCTGGAGAATGACCCATGTAAGTTGGAAAAGAATGTGCATCCAGTTTTCTGAGGATGGAGAGTCCTATATAAATCTACTAGTCCTCTTTCTTTTCAGGTCTTATATTTTTGTTGGGTTTCAATTGGTTGACCTATCAAGTGTTGACAAGCCTGTATTGAAGTCTCCCACAATTGTTGTGTTATTATTGACATTATTTTTCAGATTTGTCAACAATTGTATTAAATACTTTGCTGGTACCTCATTGGGTATGTATATGTTTAGAAGAGTGATTTCTTCCTGCTATACATATCCCTTGATTAGTACATGATATCCATCTTTGTCCCTTACAACTTTTATGAGTATAAAGTTTGTGTCATCTGATATTAGTATGGACACCCCCACTTTTTTAAGGGTGTTGTTTGCTTGAATGATATTCCTCCAGCCTTTGATTTTGAGTCTATGTTTATTCTGACTATTCAGGTGTGTTTCTTGTAGGCAGCAGAAGGTTGGGTTCAGTTTTTTGATCCATTTCGCCACTCTGTGCCTCTTAACAGGTGCATTTAGTACATTGACATTGAGAGAAATAATTGTCATGGGATTTACTGCCATCTTTGTGTAGAAGTTTGGTGTGTTTTTTTGTTCTGTCTTGTCTTTAGAATAGATCTTTCAGTTTTTCTTTTAAGAATGGTATTGAGGGGCCCGGGAGATAGCATGGAGGTAAGGCGTTTGCCTTTCATGCAAAAGGTCATCTGTTCGAATCCCGGTGCCCCATATGGTCCCCCGTGCCTGCCAGGAGCAATTTCTGAGCATGGAGTCAGAAGTAACCCCTGAGCGCTGCCGGGTGTGACCCAAAAACAAAAACAAAAAACAAGAATGGTATTGAGTCTGTAAAGTTTTTGAGCTCTTGTTTATCTGTGAAGCCATGTATACTTCATTCATACCCGAAAGTGAGTTTTGCTGGGTGCAGTATTCTTGGCGAAGTACTTATTTCATTGAGTTTTTTCACTATATCCCACCACTGCCTTCTGGCCTTGAGTGTTTCTGGTGACAGGTCTGCTGTAAATTTCATGGATGCTCCCTGGAATGTAATTTCCCTTTTTGACCTTGCTGCTTGCAGAATTCTATCTCTATCTGTAGGGTTCATCATTGTGACTATGATGTGTCTTGGGGTGTTTCTCCTAGGGTCTTTTTTAGCTGGTAATCTTCGGGCATGCAGGATTTGGTCACATGTTTTCTTTAGCTTTGGTAGTTTCTCTGTGATGATGTTCTTGACTGTTGATTCTTCCTGGAGATGTTCTTCTTGGGTCTCTGGGACTCCAATGATTCTAAAGTTGTTTCTGTTGAGCTTATCAAAGACTTCTATTTTCTCTGCCCATGTTCTTTGAGTAATTTTTCCATTGTCTGATCATTTGATTTAGGGCTTTTTTCCAATCTCTTCTGCTGTGTAAAGTTGTTATGCATCACATCTTCCAGCACACCAATTCTATCCTCAGCTGCTGTTAACCTGTTGGAAAGCTCATTCATTATGTTCTTCAATTCGTCTACTGAGTTTTTCAGACCTGTTATTTGATGTGATATTTCAGTTTGGAGTTTTCTAATTTCTATCTTCATAGTCTCTTGATTTTTATTAGTGTTCTGATCTATACTTTCTTTGAGTTCTGTGAGCATCCCCCCTATTTCTTCTCTAAACTCCACTTCTGAAAGACTGCTAAGGTGGTTGGCCATTATTGGGTCATCAGAGTTCCCCTCTTCATTCTCTATGGCTGATGTTGGTCTGCATAGTTTCCCCACTGTCACGCTTGTACTGTGAGTTTTTCTACGTGTTGTGGTGGTATTCATTGGCTAGGTGGAGTACTGCGGAGCAGCCGTGCTCCACTGCTTCAACCACTTATAAGTGGGATTAAGGGGCCCAGTAGAGTCAGCTTTATCCGCAACTCTGGCCCAGAAAGACTCACCTCAGCTGAGGCAAGTATTCAGGGGATGAATGCCAGAGAAGATCAAAGTTCCCAGGTTGAAGCAATCCAGGGGAAGCCCCCAAATGTCTGCTGAGCTAAGGAGCCCAGCAGAGTTTGTCTTATCCACAACTCCTGCCCGGAAAGACACACCTCAGCCAAGCCTCCGGGGATTAATGCCAGAGAAGATCAAAGTTCCCAGGTTGAAGCAAGCCAGGGGAAGTCTCAAAATGTCTGCCAAGCCCAAGGGGCCCAGCAGAGTCAGCTTTGTCCACAACTCCAACCCAGAAAGACTCACTTCAGCCAAGGCAAGCTGTCAGGGGATGAATGCCAGAGAAGATCAAAATTCCCAGGTTGAAGCAAGCCGGGAGAAGCCCCCAAATGTCTGCTCAATTCTTTTTCACTCAATTAGTATAACTTACAGGACAATCATATCATGTCATGCATCTTCCAATTCTATAGTAGCAAAGATTGATCATACCTATTGTAAAGCAACATGACATTTTTTAATTTTGAGGCACAACTCAGTGGTACTCAGGACTTATATCTGGCTCTGCTTTTAGGAATCACTATCGGATGGTTCACAAAACCATATGTTGTATCAAATATAAAAACTAAGTTGGTCACATGCAAGACAAGCCCTGCCTGCTATCTTATCATTCAGTCCAACAATGTTTTACTTCAACTTATGTTTCTAGGATCCAGATGATAAACAGGTAAAGTGATTTTTTTGCACATAATCCACCCTGATTTGGTTCTTGCCATCCCAAATGGTCCTTTATATCTCACTCCTGAACCATGGATACAATCTATTGAAACAACCACAATTTTCTATAACATTAGCAGGAAGTAAACCTCTACCAGGGTAGACCCTACCACTTCTCTGGCATTGGCATACTCCAAAAGTGCACTCTTAACACCCAGACGAATTATCAACAGCAAAAACCTGCTTTCAGGACAGGTGTCTCCTCATCTAACGGTGAAGTGAAACCAGAAGACATTCCACATCAACCTGACTTGATGAAGGAAATGCGCAGAAGCCAGAATGTTTAGCTACAGGAACATGACACCAACAACAGCTAATGTGCGAAAAAAGTTTCACTTAGACCACGGAAAATGAATCAGGGATTGGTGAACCTGGTATGCCTGGAGCCCAGAGTGGGTCTTATGCCAGAAAACGTCAGGGGTGAGGCCTCCTTTTAATTAGGTCAAGGCTTTATTTCCGTTTTCCCCAAAATTTGTTGTGCCTATGCACACAATGGCAATCGCCACTCTTACATGGTTACCTTTGTATTTTTTAACACTTATCCTTAAGAAAGAAAGAGAAGGAAGGAAAGAAGGAAGGAAGGAAGGAAGGAAGGAAGGAAGGAAGGAAGGAAGGAAGGAAGGAAGGAAGGAAGGAAGGAAGGAAGGAAGGAAGGAAGGAAGGAAGGAAGGAAGAGGGAAGGAAGGAATGAAGGAAAGAAGGAAGGAAGAAAACAGCTTACTAACCTTAAATAACTGTAGTAAACAATCTGGGGACTTGTGGACAAAGTAATTGTACATGGGGTTTGCCTTATTTTTCTCTAATGTTCTTTAACTTTAAGTTCAATATTTAGTTGTCAGCAAGGGGATTTCTTCTGAGAACTGTGTTTATGGGCGATTGTCCTTCCACTGTAACTTTACCCTGTCCTCTTTGCATCACTGTTCCCATAATTAAAAATAAAAAATTAAATAAAAAATAACTGTAGTAAAATGCATGTCTCAAATACAGGCAGGGATGGGAAGGAGGGAGGGGAGCATTGGTGGCGGGAATGTTGCACTGATGAAGGGAGGTGTTCTGTTTATGACTGAAACTCAACTATAATCATGTTTGTAATCATGGTGCTTAAATAAAGAATTTATATTAAAAAAAGAAAATTGCTAAGTGTAACCAAAACCACACCAATTTCTAATATTTATAGATTATTTTAATATTTTTACATAACGCAAAGTATGACTTTGCTAGTATAAATTATGTATGCAATATAGTGAGTTTAGGCAAGAAAAATATATCAAGGGCCTCTGCTCTCACTGTTTGCAGAAGACATGATAAAACATTTAGAAAGCCCCAAAGACACCACCAAAAGCTTCTAGAAACAATAGATTCATATAGCAAAGTGTCAGGCTACAAAATTATTAGCAATGAATACTGGTGTGCATACATACTTTTGGAAAAATGTTTTTCTGTCTTGGGGATAGATACACAAGAGGAAGATTCCTGGGTCATATTGTAGCTCAATTTTGAGTTTAATGAGAACTCTCCATCCCGTTATTATAGGTGTTGAATAAGACAGCATTCTCATCAGCAGTGGATGAGAGTTCCTTTCTTACCACAACCCCACCAATAGATATTGTTCCCATTATTTTTAATATGTTCCATCCTCACTGATGTAAGATGGTACATCATTGTTGTCTTGATTTGAATTTCCTTAATAATAAGTGATAATGAGTATTTTTTCATGTTCCTGTTGGCCATCTGTTGGTCTTCCTCAGAGAAGTGTTTGTCCATTTCTTCTCACCATTTTTTGTTTTATTATAAATTAATTAAATTAATATTTTAATTTTATATATAATATCTTTATTTAAACATGGTGGTAGTTGGGTTCAGTTTTTTATTTTTTAGGTTTTGTGGAGCTTTTAATATTTGAATGATAACTTTAAAATAATTTTGACAATTACCAATGAAAGAAGAGCAATCGTATATTAAGCCAAATTTTAGCAAATGTTAATTATTTCAAATTAGTTATAATTCTATTTAATACATTTCCTACATCGGGTAATATACTAAATATTTTACATGTATTACAATTGCAATTCTATAAACTATATAGATCTTAATATCAGTATTGTCATTATCACTTTGCTGACAAAGAAAAACTGAGTAAGAACAGATTATATAATTGTCTCAAAATCCCACAGTGAATGACATTGAAAGAAAAATTCCAAGGCAGTGTAATTTTAGTCCCTCCTTTCTTTTGGCACCTTAGTTTAAATTTTCTCAGAAATGCTTCATTTTATTGATGTATTTTGTAGTTTTACAAAATGTAAACATTTTTTATTATGGAAACACCACAATTGCAAGAGTATTAATGCTTTTTATGATTTGTATTTTGGGCCACATCTAGAAATGTTCATAGGTTACTACTGACTCTGCACTCAGGACTTGCATCTGGTATTTCTTTTTTTTGGTTTTTGGGTCACACCCGGCAGTGCTCAGGGGTTACTTCTGGCTCAATGCTCAGAAATTGCTCCTGGCAGGCACGGGGGACCTTATGGGGCACCGGGATTCGAACCAATGACCTTTTGCATGAAAGGCAAACACCTTACCTCCATGCTATCTCCCGGGCCCCTCATCTGGTATTTCTTAAGGAATCTATTGGGATGCTGGGGTCAAACCTATGTCAGGAGAATGCAAGGAAAGCACCCTAACTGCTCTACTAGGGCTCAGGTTAAAGAGAGTTAATGTTTATGCTTTGGTATAACAATGTAAAATCTACTGTGTCTCTAATACCACCCAAGTGGCAACAGCCATCATGATTCTCCATAATTTTCAGCTCAATGTTTGCTTCTGCACTCCCAATACCCCTCACAAACTTCATAACCTCAGTTTTGTTTTCAGAATTCAAAACTTGGTTTTAATTAAATAATGGCCATTTCTATGTTTGGTTTTTTTTGGGGGGGGTGTTTTTTTATGCTGTTTGTTTGTTTGTTTTGCTTCTGGTAACTCTTTGCTTTTCCTTAGTAGATATAGCTTTGGCTGCAATAAAGAAGTGATTCCAAAATTTGAGCATCTTTTTAAAGCTTTTTAGCTGAGCAAAATTATGACATCATCCAGACACAGAACTCCATGTGACCTTGCATTTCAACTTAGCTTCTAATTAACAGTATGTGTGTGAGGTGAGGAAAGAGGGGTAAACCATTGTCCTTTGTCATTAAACAAAGCCATTAGTCAAAAGATATATCAATTCAGTCAGAGAGAACAAGTAGTGCAGTTTTTGGCTCAGTTATTTTTTGGATAATATATAGTTTAACTTAAAATTCCCAGTATAGTAATCCATGTCAGAGTTATCCATTCCTCTCGTTTTCTAAAATATTATGGTAGTCTGTCTTCTAGATAAAAAAAAAATAGGTTAACTTAAAACTCATAGTATAATAATCCATGTCAGAGTTATCTATTCCTCTCATTTCTGAAATATTTAGGTAGTTTGTCTTAAACAGAGAGCCCAGGAAGAATAAAATAGAAAAACTAGCTCAAGGGCATATTCCAAACAAACATTTTGTAACCATTATTTTCCAGACTGTCACTCTACCTTCCTTTTCCCATTAATAAAATGCCTCCAGTCTCTTCTATGACTGAAGCCTTCATAAATCTCATCCTCATTAACACACCTTCCCACAAACAAATGAAGGAAACATAACCCATTTACAGAATCAAATTATTTGTCAATTTTAGCAACTCAATATCCTCACGCTTCATGGACCCAACCCCCCATACTGATAGCATAATCATATATATTTTTTCAGATCAAGACTAATTCTTTCACCACGCTGTCTTCATCTTAATCAGCAAGCACTGAAATGCAACAAACAATTTTAGTATGTTCAATAAACATAGTTTTATTCGAGGTGGCATATATATTTTCATTATCAATCCAAAGATACTTACAGAGTAATAGGTATAAATTAAGTTAGATTAATATGACTAATATAAGGGATGAGAAAATGGTAAAATAAAGCATCACATTATAAATAAATGCAACATATCTTATTTTTATAAGTATCATAAAATTTATTTAAATTAGAATTGGGAGATGGAGACCTCACTCATAAATTATTCTTTCTACTATCAACAGTGGCATGCTGAGCAAAGCAATAATGTCCTTAACCTCTTCAAGATCAACATTTCCTAACCTTCCTGGTGTTAATATTTGGACACGGGGCCTGGGAGATGGCATGGAGGTAAGGTGTTTGCCTTTCATGCAAAAGGTCATCGGTTCAAATCCCGGTGTCCCATATGGTCCCCCGTGCCTGCCAGGAGCAATTTCTGAACATGGAGCCAGGAGTAACCCCTGAGCACTGCCGGGTGTGACCCCCCAAAAAATATATATTTGGACCCAAGTATTCTTTGTCATAAAACAGTTCTGTGATCTGTAGATTGTTGAAGTTGTGTTCATGATCTTTACCTGTGACTGCCAGTAGTATTTCTTCTCCAGTTGTGACAACCAACACTATCTCAAAGCATTGCCAAATGCCCTAGACAGGGCACTGTATTAAAAGTTCAGAACCACTCACTTTTTAAGATTATAAAATCATAGACCAGAGTCAGAAAACTACAGGTTAAGCTGTAGGAATTTAGAGATAAGCCTACTGTTTTTTTTTAAAGTTCTTCAGAACAGTCACTCTCATTCATATATTTCTTCACTAATATTCTTCTTATTAAAATAGCAAAGTCAAGTAATAAAGATTTTGTGACGTTGTGTATTGTCTTGGCTTTTTTGGAGAAAAGTATATTCATCAAACTCTCTTGTAATAAATCAGATAAAGAAATAAACTCTTGTGATGAGTGAGGTTTTTTAATTTAATTTTATTTTATTTTATTGAAACCATTGTGATTTACGAAGACCTGCATAGTTGGATCATGGTTGGATTCCTTCACAGTGAATCAGGGCCAGTCCTATCACCAATGTCTACCTCTCTTCACCACTGTTCCCCAAGTACATCTCATAACACCACCCACATCCTCAACCTGCCAGTATAAAAGGACCATTTGAGGTTTAAATTGTTAAAGGCTATTTGTCTTACTTCCATTGTTCTTGCCATTAGCTTGGATATATAGTTGTGTCCTTTCTTAACACCACCAATACACCTGAGATCTCTTGGTTTCTGCCCCCATTCTTTTATATTTGTTTTTACTCTTCCACTCAATTTTTTTTGCTACTACTTGCTCTACTTGCTATACTCTTGGGCCAAGGGTGTTCAAGACAACAAAATAATGATGTGAAGGAAATTTTCTTCTGATTGCTCTCTTTGAATACCATTTTATATGATCTTTTCTGACTTCAACTCAAAACAACACCTTTTTCTGAACCTTTAAAATGGAAGTACTCTATTAGGTAACTTTGGGTCTCCAGTTTGCCAATTACAGTTTTCAGTTACCGATTTTCATAATAACACAGTTAGTATCTTTGGACCATATAAATAGATCCACTTGAGGTCATACATTCAGTTTAAAATGCTGATAGCATGTTTTGCATGTGTGAACCTGGGTTCAATCTCTGGTACTATTCTAACAGAACCAGGCACAACTATTTACATTCTAGGACAAAGCTGGAAGTAGCCTGTAAATATTATCAGGTATGTAACCTATTAAATGCATTAATTTATACATTAATAAATCCTTGTATAAATAATGCTTATAGTATATGATTACATATAATTTGCATTATTAGTTAAATTACATATATTATTTATTATATTTTGTTGTTTCTGATTCTCTGGAGAATCCTGAATAATGTAATAATTACAATATGACTAGCCATCTAGTCTCACACTAGTCTAATATTTTCAAAATCAAACTTAACATTTCCAAATGAGGGGCCAGGCGGTGGCGCTGGAGGTAAGGTGCCTGCGCTAACCTAGGACAAACCGCGGTTCGATCCCCCGGTTCCCCATATAGTCCCCCATGCCAGGAGCGACTTCTGAGTGAATAGCCAGGAGTAACCCCTGAGCGTCACCGGGTGTGGCCCAAAAACCAAAAAAAAAAAAAAAATTTCCAAATGAGTATAATGTTAGGCATTCCAACTCAATGAAAGCAAAGTAAAACTTTTTATATTTTATTCAGCTTTTGACTTAATGACTTCAATAAGATTTAAAGAAATGCTTAGAGTTTTAGATTATCTGCTAGGTAAGCATAATAAAATTCCATTAGCAATAGATATGTAATAAGAAAAGAAATTAGGGATTACACTTGGAGGAGCTCAAAGGACCATTATGAGGTGCTGGGGATTGAACGAGGTCAATGGTGTACAAAGCAAGCACCCCACCCCAGGTAGTATATTTGCAATATTAATAATTGCTATTTAAATCATTTTATTGGAACATCATGTTTCTCCATCTAGACATGATATCTTAAAGTGGTAGGGTGGATTTAGTTGTGTCTTACACAATTAAGTTAAAATCTGGAAGCAGAATTTTATGTTTTTAATTAATATATTTATTTAAGCATCATGATTACAAAGATGTTTGTAGTTGAATTTCAACTATTAAAAAAAAGCACCCCCTTCACCAGTGCAACGTTACAACCACCAATGCCACCATATCCCTCCTATCCCACCACCTGCCAGTATTCGAGACAGGCATTCTACTCTCACTCACTACCATTGTCACGAGAGTTGTCAGTATAATTTGCATTTCTGTACTTTTTTATATTCTTGCAGTAACTTATTTCATTATCATGACATATCAAAGCTATAGTCTTAAGCTTAAATTCAAATGCCATTTTCTTTCATTGACAAAGAATTTAACATATGCTTCTTTTAAATATAATTCTGTGAGCTCAAGAAAGATAGTACACTTGGAAATGTATGTGCTTCACACGTCATTGACCTAGATTCAATACCCTGAAACTCATTCGATCCCTAAGCACTGCCAGAAGTGATTCCTGAGTGCAGAGTTGGTAGTATCTTAAAACATAATTAGGTGTGACTAAAACAAACAAACAAAAATATGATTCTGTTAAATAATATGATTATTAGCTATTAGTGGTTCCATGCTATATACTGTTTATGTTCTTTTGTTGTAGACTATTTATGAATTCCTTATAAACAATGAACATTCATGATATCTGTCTGAGATAACCAGGAGATAATACCTGGCTTCAGAATTTACCTCAATTTACTTCAGTCTTAATATGCTTATATTAAGGCATTGAAGATCATACTCTTACATATAACCCCCTTTTTTTAAAGGAGAAGAGGAGGTGATAATATTTTGTTATTATTTATTTATTATTATTTGTTTCTTTGTTATTATTTATTATTATTTTAATAATATTTCTTTAGCATGTCCTTTGTGTCAGACCCTGGTCTAAGAATTGTTATGTATATAACTCATTTAGTGATTATAGTAGTGATATAAAGAAGTTATAATATTTTCTAATTTGTACATAAACAAAAGTAGGATGAATTATTCAAGGTCTCACAACTTGTAACGACCAGTCAAGATTCAAAACCGGGCAGTCTGCATCTTTCATATGCAAATGGATATTCTTGTACAAATAGTCCTTTGCCATTTTCTCACCTGTTATCTAAGCTTTGCCTTTTAAATGAATCAAAGTAAATTAATTAAATTTAATGTAACTACTATTTATTGTGTGGTAGTCATACATCAATAAAATTTATTTGCATTTATTAAGATTTAAAAATGATGGGGCCCGGGAGATAGCATGGAGGTAAGGTGTTTGCCTTTCATGCAAAAGGTCATCAGTTCGAATCCCCGTGCCCCATATGGTCCCCCGTGCCTGCCAGGAGCAATTTCTGAGCATGGAGCCAGGAGTAACCCCTGAGCACTGCTGGGTGTGACCCAAAAAAAACCAAACATAAAAACAAAAAAAACAAAAAAACAAAAAAAAGATTTAAAAATGAATTAGGCAGGGGGCTGGATCAGTGGTGCAAGCGTTAGGGCATTTGCCTTGCACTCTCTTAAATAGGACAGACCGCAGTTTGATCCCCAGGTCCCATATGCTCCCCCAAGTCAGGTGCAATTTCTGAGCACATAGCCAGGAATAACCCCTGAATGTCACCGGCTGTGGTCAAAAAAGGGGGAAAAAATGTAGTAAGCAGGAAGTAGATAGCACTAGAAGTAGAGTCCACTGCTACACTTACTCCTGAAATTCTTAGTTTAGAATGTGCTTTCAGGCAATTATATTTGCAATATTTATAAATTTGTTTGAAAAGAAGTGCAAATGTCTTTCTAGCACAAATAGCACAACCCTAGGAAATGAAATTCCTCTTCAATCATCACAGTTGTTATAATACTTAAATGTTGTATTTCACTAAAGAGTTGATATTTTAAGCAACAGAAATACATAAATTTTGAAGTATGAAATTTTATTTTTAATGTAACTGCCTGGGGCAGCCTCAAAATAAACTACTTATGATTTTATCTCCTAGATTTTGTAATGTCATAGGATCCTCTCCCTCATTTTATTAGAGAAGTTAGGTTCATGGAAATAGACTATGACAGAAATAATGGCATGCCAGCTAAAGATCAGGTTATAAAATATTTTCTCTTAAAGGCTCTCTCTTAGATTTCTATCATTGAGAGAAGATAGATTTGTATCATGAGCAGAACCCTTAGCTTATTTATGGAGAATCACCTAGAGAAAGAACTGAAATTTCAAGAAACTGAGACCTACCCATAATAGCATGAGTGATCTTCAAATTTCATTTTCTCCCAGACAGTCCACTGGATGAAACTATAGCACCTGGGTTAATAATTGCCTCTTGTAAGACTATCATAGACATAACTATCCTCTCCAGATGTATTAAAGTCCTAACTCATACTACCTCAGAAGGCGCCACTTTAGTTGAAGATAGAAATGTCAAAAGTATTTTCAAGTTAAAATAATGTTGTTAGAATTTGTCTTAACATAATCTGGCCAATTTGTTTATTTTTTATTTTCTTTAAAATTGTTGTTGGGATATTTATGGTGGTCTGTACTCAGGGTTTTCTCTAGACTCCGTACTCTGGGACCACATCTGGTGGGCTCAAGAAACTATATGGGGTGCCAGGGGTGAAACCCAACTTGAACATGTGCAAACAAATGCCCTACTCAATGTACGATCTCTACGATTCAATAATCTGCCAGTGTATAGGAGAAATTTGGGCTCAAAACACATATACACACAAACACACACACAATGATATATGAGCAGAGGGAAGAGAATATGAAGATATGAGGAAAGGGCAGCTGCCAGGCTAAGCAAGTAATCACAGAAGAAACCAAAGTGTGTTTCTAAGATATATACCTTGACATTGTGCTTTTTGCCTTTCAAAACTGCAAGGTTACTTTTTAATATTTAAGTCTGTCTGTAGCAATGTAGCACCATAAGGTCCTTTAAGCCAACCTATGAGTAAATGTCAGTCTGTGGAAATGTGAGTGGCAGCTTGAACAAACTAATACAAACTTATACATAGGAACAGATCCACCTATTTATGCTGAACCTAATTCCTGACTCTGTTGTATGGCATTCGACTTGGACATGCTCCTTGGATAATACCACTGGATGACAGTTGAATCTGGACACACTCCTTGGACACGCCCCTTGAATACGTCCCTTGTCATGCCATATATAAAAGGAAAAACTTGGACAGTTGGGGGGCAGGATAGTGACCAGATCAGCACCTGCTGGTCCATGGGTGTGGGAGGGCAGAGAGGTAAAGCTGCCTGCTTTGTATCTATTACTTTCTCTTTTTTTATTGTACCAGGGTCTCCCTCAGCCACCTCTGGCCTGTGAATTAATATCTCCCTCTCTGAAACCCCAGGGTAGTGGCGGCAGGCCTCATATTCCAGAAGAAATAAAAAGTATACTTGGTTTCCACTTCTCTCTTTTTCTTTCTTTCTCTCACTCTCTCTCACTCTCTTTCTCGCCCTCTCTCCCTCTAACCTTCTCTCTCCCCCCTCTCTCTCTGTCACTCAGTCCCAGACTGGTGGTCATTACAAATTGGCATCCCTGGGTGGGCACGAGGCCCCACTTGGCGGCTGGATCACATGGACTCCTGCAAGCCTTGCATCCCCAGGGCCTTAGCTTCCTTGAACCTCCCTGGCAGCCTTGAGTCTTTGCACCCAAGGCATAAATATTGTGAGATAATGAATTGTTCTGGCTTTAGTTTGATACTTTTGGGGTAATTTGTTAATCAGCAATAATTAAGCAATATACCACCTAATTGCTTTCATTTCTAACCATATGGGATGCTGGGATTTGAACCACTGTCCTTCATTTAAGGCAAATGCCCTACCACTGTGCTATCTCTTCGGCCCCTATCACTCCTATTTTTATATAACTTAAACTGAAGCACATTACAAGGAGTTTTACTTTTGATGATTATTATAAAAAACCTTTTATCTGTTCACTGATTTGTCTACTATTCATTCACTCAGCAATTCATATTTAATGCTTAGCATGTATCAGTCATTGTCTTAGCCATTGAAGAAAGAACAGTAAACAAATAATTAACAACCTGTGCATGGAACTTGTAGAAAAAAGAGCTGTGAACACAAGAATAAGTTAAATATATAATGTGTAGAAAAACTGTAACATCAATACTGATATTGACAACATTCCTTAGGAGTAGGCAAATAATGAGTTGATAAATAAAGGAGTTTATTAAAAATAATTCCATATTTAAAAATTTCTAACAAATTTTGTAAAATTATAGAGGGACGGGGTAGTTTCACTGAGTCTTATTTTTGCAGTTTATTTCAGAATTACAATGATAATCATTCAGCAAAAAAATGGAATATTCTCAAAATATTTTAAATAATGTAAATTGATATTAAAATGAAAATAATATTCATCATTATTCTACCTTGACAATGATATTATAATTCCAGAAAACTATCATTCTGATTATGGAATTTTTTCCCATTGTATTTTGAGAACAAAATAGTTTTACAATTAAACATTTATTTTCTCTGATACCATTTATTAAAATAAACATTTTTATATACCATGTCCATTAAAATGCTATATATTGACAGATATACATATACAGAATTTTCTGGACATAATATATACATGGAAACGAGACAAGAGTAGGCCAAGAGTCAGAAAAATAATAAGTAATGAAGAAACCCACCACAGAGTAGTCTACTAGGACAATGATAGTTGAAACCTATCACTCTGGATAAGAACTCAGCACTGAAATTGAAAAAACAGGCAAGGCACCCTCCCACTAACAATAGTGTAAACCACAATGTCAAAAAGGAAAGAGAGAGAAAGAGAGAGAGAGAGAGAGAGAGAGAGAGAGGGAGAGAGAGAGAGAGAGAGAAGCAATTTGCCTGCACTAGAGAAAGGCAGGGGTGGAGGGGACATGGAGAATGAAAACAGGAGACATCAGTGGCAAGAAGAGTGTGCTGAATAGTGTACATTGTATGACTGAAACCCAACAATGAACAATTTTGTACCAAGTTGCTTAAATATAGTTAAATAAAACGTCACTTGTGTGTGGTCAAGTATGATTATGTAGCTTGAATCTTTAGTGACTCCAGCCATGTGTTAATAAACCAGTAAAGTGTATGTCAATGTTAGGTGCAAAGAGGCTTGAAGAAAATTGATTTACATGACCAAGTTTCTCTGAGTCAGGATCATACTCTTCCCCAGGCAGGATGCCTTGAATATTTAGCAGCGCAATCTGTACCCCACACACACACACAACATACACACACAAAACACACACATACACACTAAATCCCCCTAAAACACTTATGACAACCTCCATCCACAGTACTATAAATGGCATTGAATAAATTGAAAATGAAATAATCTATAGTGGGTGACAATCTTTTCTTCCTCCTACCACCTTCCAAAACTAAAAGCCATAAGCTAATTAGTGGATGTTCTTTATTTTTGTTATGATTCAGCACATTTGGCAATTTTGCTATAGTCAAAATGTTCATTTGAGAATAAAGCAAATTTCTATTTGAAAATGCAATCATTTTCACAAATAACAATGTTCATCTCTAACAGGAAATCAAAAATCACAAACACTAACACTATGTTCTCAGAGTTCCAGTTTCTGGATGGTAACATGCTTAGGAAACTGGAATGTATCAAAAGGAAAAACACAGCAACTCTCTCACTTACTGAATTTTTGGGGTTTCTATCTATTCTTAAACATCACTAATTGAGGGGCTGGAGCGATAGCACAGAGGTAAGGCATTTTCCTTGCATGTGTCTGCTCAAGATGGATCTGGGTTCGATCCCTGGCATCCCCATAAGGTACTCCAAGCCAGGACCAATTTCTGAGCATATAGCCAGGAGAAACCCCTGAGCATCACCGGGTGTGGCCCAACCCCCCCCCCTCAAATCACTAATTGAATGAATTACCTTGCTTTCTCAAGTATTCATTTCTTCATTTGTAATAATATTGTAAAATAAAAAAGATAATTGTCTCAGTAGTTCTGGGTTCAAGTTGAGATTTTAGTAATTAGAAACAAACATACCATATTTTCCAGCATATAATATGACTTTTGAAACAAACAAAAAAAAATCAACCGAAAAATCGGGGGGTCGTCTTATACACCGAGTATATCCCGAAAAATGTTTCAATATGCCGCTAAATGAAAATTGTCTGAATATTGCCACAAAACGAACTTTCCGATTCGTTTTGATCCTGCACCAATCACTGCAAGGCTGCTCGAACCGCCTCTCTAACTCGGCCAATCCAAGCAGGCTTTTTATGCAAGCAAATCAGACAATGTTCTGGACCCGAATCTACACTGTCAAAAGCCTGCTCAGATTGAGCAGAGTCAGAGAGGAAGTCTATTACAGTATAACCTTTGAAACTTTGCTTGTTGTGATGGACTCACTGTGGTACATACAGTTGCAGCACAGGAATGTTCTGTCATATACAGCGAATATAGGCCTAAATCTATGTTTTAACTGCAAAATTAGGGGGTCGTCTTATACACCTGGTCGTCTTATATGCCTAAAAATACGGTATGTGCATATTTCAAACACATAAGAGACAGAAAAATGAGCAACTCTCCAAGGTAGCTAGGACTCTGACTTACATGGTATTTTCAGATAGGGACAAAAGATGAAGCTACAAAACAGATTACTAGGGGAAAAAAAGTAATAGAAGTTATTTTTAACATAAAAATAACTCGTTCTTAATCTTCTAATGTATTGACTCACAGAACCAAGTGCAGAATATGAGAGGAAGCCAGGGACTCCCACTGAAGTGATTACTAACAACATGTTTTAATCCCTCAATTTTATTAGGTATAAAATAATCCTTCAGTTTCTTTGTTCACAGTGGTTCCTGGGAAAATACGGTGGACACTAAATTTGCAACTCGGTGCTCAATCATACTAAATAACAGATTAAGTATGCATTATGACAATGTATTGATAAAATACTCCCATTTTCCCATTTCCTTTTGTTTATATCTTCTATTTGAACCCAAAGTATAGGACCATTGACCATGGAAACAGACAACTATGCACCACAAACTTAAAGTTAGAGTTTCTACTCATAAATACAAATACAATTCACAAATATAAATGCAAATCACTTTTATCCCATTTCTTTTTTTCTTTTTCTTTTCTCTTTTTTCCTTTCTCTTTTTATTTTTTCCTTTCTCTCTCCTTTTTCTTATTTCCTCCTCCCTTCTCTCCTCCTCCTCCTCTTCTTCTTCTTCTTTTTCTTCTTTTCTTCAATGCAGCCTATGTTACATAAAGCCCATGCTGTCAGTTTCTTTTTAGGAAAGGAACCTCGATTTATAAGGTGCAATGGATGATACTACATAGGGAAAACACCTCTTATAGGTCTCAATGCCTATAGAGGTGAAAACTAGGCTTATCCTAAAATACTTCAGCCACTATCTAACCCTAAAAGATTCATTAATCAAAGATCATCCCTCATTGATGAAGTGCCTAGAAATGGGCAAACCTCCCAAACCTGAGGCACCAGACCAATGTTTTTCTTTTCCCTCATCTTCTTTCACTTATTTTTTCTTTATTTTTTAACACTTCTCCTATTTTTTCTTTCTTTCTCTCCTTATTCATAAGTTAGCTATTTATTTATCTTTTCTTAATTCAATCATATCTTAAGCACACATACCCATCCTCTGAAAGTCAGGCATCCAATAACAACTTATGAATAGATCTCTAATGTCTGTCTATATGTGGGTATGAGTTTGTATAAAATGGACTCCTCCTTGTCAGCCAAACCTATATTGTAGACAATTGATGCCTACATTGTATATAGCCCCTCTTATATATTATCCCACCCTTCCATACAGAACTCCCTCTCTCCTCCCATCCCCAATGCTTATTCATTATCCCTCCCTATTTAACCGTCATTACCCTCAGCTCTTAACTCAGTAGGTACCAAGTCTGACCTGCCCCAATAAGGCAACTCCCAGCTCCCAAAGTGAAAAACACCCTCTTGGTCCCAAATCTTGTGCTTGGGCAAGAAGTTACAATCACTAAGCTTGCTGACTCATTTTATGTGGCCCTTCTTTTCACCCCCACAATGTGGACTATTGCACGCTACCAGATTCAGCTCCAGAAGGATACCCACCCAACTCCAAAAGCACTACCTGATCCCTTACTGCTGCAAAAACACTTCTCAAACTCAACAAGATTATGGTGTGGGATAAAAAAGGGCCCTGGACCTCCCCTCTGCAAGAATATCTCAAAAAGCTTAATGGGGATGTCTATATTTTCCTTGTATATTCAATACCTGAATAGTTTTACTGCTCATTTTTTTTATTTTAAAGAAATAGGTAGCCTCCTCCATTCTTTTTTAATTGTCAATTTCTTATTTTTTTATCTTTTTTCATATGTATATATATTTGTTAATTTCACTTGTTTTGGCTCTGTTTGGTATGAAATTCTAGAAGAAAAGGTCCTGCTTGGGACAAAGCCCCAGGTCAAAACCAGGGTAGAAAATGTAAAGCCTGTCATTCTTACCCCTAAGGCACCAACAATGGAATATGGCATAGGAATAATAAAAAATAGGGGGGAAATATTATTCATAGAAGCAAACTCTTATCTACTATGGATAAGAGCCCTTACATTTTATAATATAGGGGCATCTCTCACACTGAGCATGTGTCATGAAGACCCAACTCCTTATGTGTTAGGACAGCAACAGTCCAATCTTGAACCCCAGACCCCAAATGAAGATCCGACACAGCTTCCTACAACAGCATCAGGAACCAAATTCCCCCTAGGAAATCCCTAATACCGCTCCAGTGACAACTAATCCCTAATACTAAATCCCTAATACCGCTCTTGGTGACAACCAACTTGCGACAGGTTAATATAACAACTTGACAATGAGTAAATAACAAAAACTTGATCTAAGAAAGATTGCCCTATCACATTACCTATATTAAGATGAAATCAGAAGACAGGCCATTCTTTGATCTGTGCAACCCAAAATCACTAGTTACAGTAGACAGACTATGACAACCCACAGCTGGGCAAAAGTTTTCTGGGACCAATAAGAAAGATCCTAGCCTATGCTTCAGCCTAGGATTTGTACAAAAACCAAGATCTCTAATCCCAGAATTCTAACTTAGACAACCGTGACTGAGCAGAACTTCTGGTGCCATAAGGAAAGACGCTATCCTAGGCTTCAACATAGGATCTGTGCAAAAACTAAAATCGCTAATCACAGAAGACTAACTACAAGAAACGTGAAATGGTCAACTAAAACCATAACAAAAGACTATCCTAGATATTGTCCTATGACCCGTTGAACAACCATGATCTTGAGCTACAGAGATGATTTTGTCATCCACAACTGAGCAGAAAGTTTCCTGGCACCATAAAAAAGCTAGGGGTTTGAGAGTAAGTGTGTATGGATCCCATAGTTATACCCATGACAGTATGCTTCAAGGGTGAAGAAATTCTGTACCTTCTAGGCCAAGGGAATTCCCTCTATCTTCCTCAATACTTATTGTGCCTATGCAAAAACAAAAAACAAACAAACAAACAAAAACACAAAGCCTTGCCACACTGGACTTTCTTTTTTTTTTCTTTTCTTTCTTGTGGTTGTGGTTTGGTGACAAATTTTTTGTTGCTGCTGCTGTGTTTTATGTCATTGTTTGTTTTTGTTTTGTTCTTTAATTTTTTGTTTTTATTTTTCCTTTTTTTTCTTCTTCTGAACTGATATTTATAGCCTGTAGACTAATCTCTCCAGAATATTTTTATTTTTCCTCCTCTTTCTCTCTTTTCTTTTGCCAACAGAACCACAGAACTTGAATCATTATGTCTCCCTTATAACTTGAGGGGTAAAAAAATGGATGGTACCTGGAACAACCAGTTGCATGAGCATTGAGTGGAAATAAAAATGATCAAACTTAATTACCAAACCCAAAGTCAGCAACACCAGAATCAGTACCCAATCTATAGTAAGCTATACATAAATGAGACCTCCTACACTAGCAGTATTAGGGGCAAAAGGAGGAGGTATGGGATGCATGCTGGGAACAGGGATGGAGGGAGAACAACACTGGTGGCGGTAATGACCCTAATATTTGTTTCTGTGCACCTTAAATATTATTGTGAAAGCCTTGTAATTCACTTTAATCACAATAAACTTATTTAAAAAAATAAAATAACTCTTGTGCTGGAGAATTTTGCTGTTGATCCTCAGGATAAGATTTTCTATAACTGAGTCAATTTTATTTTTTTGTATAGAGAAAGATGGGCCACACTCATATAAATGGAAATTTCCTTTACAAATGTAAAGCTCCCTAAGAGAAAGGGTATCTTCACTATGTTCAAATTTATTTTTTCAGTTTCTCCAAAGTCACATCAAATAATCCTTATGCCCAACAGGCATATTGTGAAGAATAATTCACTGTTGTTCAATGTGTTACAATTAATGCCTTTGTCCTAGGATTATCATGAGAAATTAATCAACTAATACAAATACGGTATTCAGAAGTCAGAAAGTACCCAAGAACATGTATTCTTTACTACTTTAGAGCAGTATTTTCCAGTAGCGAAAAATAGGGTTAAGATTAGGGTTAGGATAGTTCCCATTGTGTGATTCCTAAACTAGAGATAGTAACACCACCTGTAACTTGTCAGAAATATGAATTCTCAAGCCTCATTTCAGGCCAGTACTCTGTTTAAACAAAATCTGCAGTTGATTCTGGTACATGATGAAGTTTGAAAAGCACATTCAGAATATAAAGAGTATAATACAAAATAATTTCTAAATTTATTACTAAGAATTTTCCATTTTTGTGTCCATTTAAATGCATAAGAATGCTTGACTTTATATTTTTGCAGAAAAAATCTAGTAATGGCTTGAAAAATGAGAATTTTTCTGGAATAACTCTAATGTTTTTACATTTTGACTTTGCTGATAGGATACTTTTCTTGATTGAACACTTACCATGTTTAAATAAATCGATTATTAAATTGTTCTATTATAATTAATGAAACTAAAATCACAATGGGAAAACCTATTTTTATTGTTTTTAATTCTTTTTGGTTTTGGAGTCACATACAACTGTGTTCAGGGCTTTCTTCTGGATCTAAATTCAGGCTCAGGGGATCATATGGGGTGCTGGGAATTGAGCCCAGATTAGATTGCCTGCATGTAAGGGAAGCACTCTGCCTGTTGGACTATTATTGCTCTAGCTCTAGAAAAACTCATTTTAAAAAATGCCCCCAGACATCCTACAGCCACCACCACAAGCCTACATCTACCACCACCTACAGTCACCACCTACATCATCCTACAGCCACCACCAGCTCCATATTTCATTTGAATCTCAAAAGAGATTCAAGCCTCTAAACTTTAAGGTTCAAGCCAGCTAAAACTCTCACAGCTATAAACTCAAGAGCACCCTCAGGAGATGTGCAGGCCAAGTCCTCACCCTTTGGAAACCCTGGTAGCTTCATACACTCCACAATTGTTGCCATGCCAGTAACCCAACTGACCATATTATGAATAATTGCTTTAGAGACATGAGAAAGACAAAAACTCCAGTTATACCAGTTTTTGAAGCTGAAAATTTTGGGTTTTCTCAGACTGGGGTCAGGCAATATCCTCTCTTCCCTTTGTTCTTCCAGAAGCCCCAGGAACCACACCTACATCCCATTTAAACTCATAAGCCCAGATACACAGATCCTGATATTATAGAACCTCCAAATTCCTCAATACTGTCATCCTAATAGACACACCAAATTAAATAGGAAAGTAGCATTTAAACCTAAACTCAACAAACAAAACACAGAATGTTCAACTAGTAACAAACAGTTGAGTAAAATTTAAGAAAAAGACTTAATGGCCCTGTTATATGATATAATAATCTTCAAAAATATTTTCATAGGTCAGAAAGAAAGCACAGAGGTAGGACAAATGCTTTGCAAGCAGCTGATTTGAACAGATGGTGGTTCAAATCAGGGTATCCCATATGGTCCCCCGCGCCTGCTAGGAGCAACTTCTGAGTTCAGAGCAGAAGTAACTCCTGAGCGCCACCGGGTGTGACCCAAAAAAGCAAAAAAAGAAAAGAAAAGAAGGAAGGAAGAAAGGAAGAAAACGTTCCCTTAAGGAATTTTTAAATAAATCCATTACTACTTATATGTAACATACAATATAAAGTAAATTATCTTGTGATTGCCAAGGGGCAGGCTTTGACTGGGTGAGCAACTAACAACAATGGCGAGGGAATGTTCCACCAATGATGGAATTGGAGTTGGAACACTGAATGCCTGAAATAATTGTATTATGAACAACTTTGTGAAACATGATGCTCAAATAAAGTAATAAAACTTTTAAAAATGCCTACAGCAGTAGAGATCATCATGAGACTGAACATCATCTATTATTCATTACTCTTAACCATTTCCAATAAGCACTATTGCAAATTTGACTAGAGTACATCTGTGCATCTGGGCCTAAGAATTAGGCTACATCAAAACAAGGCATGATCCAGTTGTGTAGCACAAGCTTGTAAGTCTGTGAAATATGTTACTTAAACATAGTTAAATAAGTGTGTGTACAGTAGAAAAGTAAATTTAGAATGAAGTTAGCCAAAATGTTTATTTTTATGCCATCATCCTCTATATTGCTGCCGTAGATATTTCTCTAAAGTGAGCATGTAATTGTGCCACGGGCAACATAAAAGACTTAATAGTACCCTTGAATGGTACAATAAAACCTTTGTAATCTGGTGCCTAGGAGCCTATTAGAAAGAAATCAGTCTTATAATTACACCTTCTCCATGTAGTCTTCCTTGAAAGTTTACCATCCCATTACTTGAGAATACAGCCATAAGCCAAACTAAATTTTCTTAGTATCTTAATGCATTCTCTAACAGTAATTTTAATAACACTATTATTAAAGATCAATAGAAGTTCACAATTAATTATATAATTATTATAATATTAATATTATTTAATATCACCAATAACTAAATTGTTATTCATCACTTGTCCACTTTTCAATGGGCTTTTAGTTAATTTTGTGAGAATAGGAATAGTTTCTCATTTTTGACCCTCCCCCAGTTGGCATAAAGTCTACTACAAGAGAAACATTCAGAAAATTAAGACTTTAAATGATCTAAGTGTGATGGCAATGCATGCATCAGTGACCAACGTGGAAAAATACAGCAAATACCTGGGTTTTCACTCCATGATTCATGATTTGGAAAAAAACATTCTCATTTCCAATGTCTCCATGTTAGTCTCTAAGACAGGGCATTTATTCTATTGGCATTATGTTTAGATAATAAACTACAATTCTCTTCTCATTAACGATGTCCTGATCCCTCAAAAATTGCCATGTCAATTGATTGATACCCCAAATTTTATCCCAGTTTTCCAGTCATGAGCTTTATAGCTGTAATATTTCAGGCCAAGTGGTTAAAATAAACTGATTATAACAGTTTAAACCGTCTTACCCCACATTTGTTGGTTACTGAGTAATTCTCTTGACTCCAAAATTATAGTTATTTGGTCATCTACAACCCACTAGTCTCCATCTGACTCCCTCACAGCTCTGCTCTCATTTCAAAGCTCCTTCAATAGGCATTTTAAATTTTCTTTTCTTTTTGGTTTAGCTCTCCTCTCTGTTCTCACTGTTATATTCTTGTTAAATCATTGAAGCTGAAACCTTTCACTTGAGTTAACTGAAACACCAATCGTGATCTATGCCTGGAGAACTCAATACTTAGGAGTTACAGTATTTTGAATTAATTACAGATTGATTGCAAATATAAAATTTGTTTATATTTTATGTACGTATATGCTTCTTTATGCATCAACTTGTTCATGACCTGTCTCCCAGGACTAAGTTATATGTTTAGTTTTGAGGTAATTCAGAACAATGGTGGTTTTATATGGAGTGCACTAGATGACTTTGTATGGAGTAACAACAGCTTTAAATTGTCTTTAAATTTAATTTTTTTTTTTTTGGTTTTTGGGTCACACCTGGCAGCGCTCAGGGGTTACTCCTGGCTCCATGCTCAGAAATAGCTCCTGGAAGGCACGGGGGAACATATGGGGCACTGGGATTCGAACCGATGACCTTTCGCATGAAAGGCAAACGCCTTACCTCCATGCTATCTCCCGGGCCCCTAAATTTAAATATTATTTAAACATCCTTTTCCGCCTAGTCTGCTATGAGAAATCTATTGACAGTTCTCTGATGCTGATTCTGAGACTCTCCGAAGTTCCCCTTTCTATAAACTTCTGTGATGACCTTTTCCACTGGTTAATAAAAGCTCTAGTTTCAGTCTAGTGAAGCTTCCAATAAGAACTAGTCAATTTTATATAAATAAACAAAGCAAAGTGTTGGCATATGACATGTCTGCAACTAATAAGTGGTAGTGTTAAAACCAGCTGTTAAAACCAGTTTTCAAACCACAGGAATTTGCAAACTGCCCTCTGAATTAGCATAGTCTTCTTTCTTTATTTGTCTTCGTTATCATTATAAATATATCAGTCTTACTGAATCAGGGCCTAATAAGCATATTTTACTTTATTACAACTGTACAGATCATACTATAAATAAAATTAAATGGTCAAATACTGAGGTTAGTATAAACGTCTTAAGAAACAATTCAGTCCATAAGGGACATGAAGATAAGCAGAATGTCACCCTAAACATGACATTATAAGTTTTGAATGTGCTCTCCCCAAATCATTTTGTGATTTAGATAATTAGAAACAATAAATACTGAGAAAAACATTCTCTGTACTCCTTTTATCTAACTAAAGACAAATTTTCCAAAGAAATTCCCTATTATCATAGATTCCCACAGAATCTCATCCAAAGGGAAGATTGATACTCATAGGAAAGGAAACTAGAAAATGACACTATCCCTCAAAAAATCCTGTCAAAAGTTATCATGCCTTTCACATAAATGACAATTCATCTGCCCTACTAGAGATACTAGTACTAATGGTTACTAATAAGTAGCATTATAAAACAGAGAACAGTCAATGCTCCCTAATATTATAGTAACAAAGTAAAAGTCAGTCATAATCAAATTTGCCTCTCACATGGAGGAACTGAAGGAGAAAATAATTCTTGTTACTGGGAAAAAGAAATGCCTATGTTGTCCCTTTTAATTTCTGACATTGGTGGTGAGAAGGCATAAGACCTATAGTAGATGGTTTTTGCAAATCAAGAGAACAAGTATTTGTCACTGGATAGATGAGAAGTTCCCTGAGCAAAGACTGCAGAGAGGTTCCATTTTTATTTCTGAGAAGCAGTCTACAGAATAATGAAAGGAACAAGCAGATATAAAAAAAAGCAAAACTTCAGAAACAAAGGATTGGTAGCTTGGATTTTGTTGGTGGTTTCTACTTAAGATGTTTGTTCTTCTAGGATTGAAGTTATCGTTTGTGTTTCAGGTGTGAAGAGACGAATATTTATATATATATATATATGTGTGTGTGTGTTTTATATATATATATTATTTGTTATATATATGTTGTGTGTATGTGTGTTTATGTGATTCAAAGAAAAAGCATTAGGTATATCATTTGCTTTTGTGCTGGTCAAAAAAGGAGGAATATGAGAAGCAAGGAAACTAGAAGACTTAGCCCTAAACTGACATAAATCCCTGAGAAGATGCAGCAATTCTCCAAAAGATAGAAGAGAGGATTTACACAATCTGCTTTTGTTAATATGGCCACTATTGTTTTTGTCCATGAGGGAATCAAATAAAACATACAACAAAGCTTCTGATCATAAAGGCACTATGGAACCCTATATCAAGCAAGGAACTTATCATAAGTTTTAAGAAAGACCAAAGCCATTCTTCAGTAAATAAGGCATTTGTCTTTTATGCAGCAGGCCCTTGTAGGAATCCTGAACCCTATATGTTCCCCTACACCCTACCAGAAGTAAGCCTTGAGTATTGCCAGATATCCCTTCATAAAAAGAGGAAGCATATTACCAGCTTTCTGTCTTTCTGTGTATCTATCACTCTATCCGTCTGTTTCTCTCTCTCTCTTTCTCTCTCTCTCTGCCTCTTTCTGTCAGTTTTTCTCCCTTTCACTCACCTTTTCTCAATCTCTGTCTCTTTCTGTAACTGTCTCTATTGGTATGTCTGCTCACCAATGTAAGTTCAGAGTTTATTTGCACTAATTCTTTAGCACTGTGAGTCTTTCAGTCTGATCCCTGGACAAGAGCATGTGTTCTGCCCCATATAAATAGTTTTGTATCATTCTTTCTTTTAGATTAAGGAAAAATAAATTCTAAGAATAAACATTTAGTCCATTACAGATTTAAAATGAATTTTCTTAACAAGGCAACATTAGGAAACATTTTAAATAAAGACTTTTATTAGAAATTCCAAAAGACCATTTTGAGAGTGCTGCCACAGCTCTGAAACTTTAGCAGTAAATCAAGCCCTCTTCAAACTTGATTTCTTTCGTGAAATTTCAATCCACAAATCCATCTCAAAGTTGTGAATGGTTCTTTGCCTTCTACCTCATTATGAAGCAAAGCATAAATATTTTTGATGCATAACTTTAAGCCATAGTTAATAGAATATCTTTTTTCAATAATATTTTAGTTAAACACCTTGGTTACAAATATGATTGTGGTTGGTTTCAGTTATATAAGAGGACATCCCCATCACCAGTGCAACATTCCCATCACCAATGTCCCAAATTTCCCTCCTCCCCACCCCACCCCCACCTGTACTCTAGACAGGTTTTCCAGTTCCCTCATACATTCTCATTGTTAGGATAGTTCACAATGTAATTATATCTCTAACTAAACTCATCACTCTTTGTGGTGAGGTTCATGAAGTGGGCTGTAAATTCCAGCCCTCCTTTCTTTTGTCTCTGAAAAGTATTGCAAGAATATCTTTCATTTTTCTTAAAACCCATAGATGAGTAAGACCATTCTGCTTCTCTCTCTCCTTCTCTCTCTCTCCTTCTCTCTCTCTCTCTGACTTATTTCACTCAGCAAAATAGATTCCATGTACATCCATGTATAGGAAAATTTCATGACTTCATCTCTTCTGATAGTTGCATAATACTCCATTGTGTAAATGTACCACAGTTTCTTTAGCCATTCATCTGTTAAAGAGCATCTTTGCTGTACCTTATATACTTCCTTTCCGAAGCTCTAGCAGGTTTTTCTGTACTTTCTTCTATATTCAAATTTTGTTTCTATGAATAGTTCTGCATTAAATAGTTCTGCATTAAAGGTGAAAGTAAAATCTTCAACATTTCCATTTTAGAGAAGGATCATTAATATACAATGTTTAAATACTTTAGACTGCCTAGCATTTAGGCTAAATGCATATTACACCTGTTTCTAGTGGGGAAGTATATAATTCCTTATTGGGGTGCTTTGCTATAGATTTACACAAGGCACCTTTGATGACTTTTTTCTTGGAAGAGTCCCTAGTGTCTTGGAGAAGGTGTAGTGATGAATATTTTGAGTAGAGAAGTTCTTTCTTCTTTGGGTCTTGCCAGTTGTTGTGTACACTTGAATAATAAACAGGGTTGTTTTTGTATATTTGTTTGTTTTGGTTTTTTGGTTTGTGTCACACCCGGCAGTGCTCAGGGGTTACTACTAGATCTACGCTGAGAAATCGCTCTTGGCAGGCTCGGGGGGACCATATGGGATGCCGGGATTCAAACCACCGTCCTTCTGCATGCAAGTCAATTGCCCTGCCTCCATGCTATCTCTCCATCCCAAACAGGGTTTTATATTTGTTTTCTCTTTTATAAAATTAATTGTTCTTTCATAGCAATCTCAACTTTTCCAAACTATGCCAGATTCTACCTTTTACTCAATTCCAGAGCCACTTCTATAAATTGAAATATTTATTACAGCAATGCCCTACCTCTTAGTATTCTTTCTCTTTTCCAATTTTTCTTTTTCCTTTCTTCTTTTCTTCCTTCCTTTTTCTTTTTTTCTCTTTTCTTTTTTCCTTTCTTTTCTTCCTCCCTTACTTCTTTCTTTTTCTTTATTTTCCTTTTTTCTTTCTTTCTTTTCCTTCTTTCTTTCTTCCTTCCTTCTTCCTTCCTTTCTTGTTTCCTTTTCTTTCTTTCTCTCTCTCTTTCTCTTTCTTTCTTTCTTTCCTTCTTTCTTTCTTTCTTCTTTATTTCTTTCCATCCAGCCATGTTCAGAGCATACTGCTGATCTTGTGCTCAAAGACCATTCTGGATGATGCTTGCAAGACCCTATGCAGTGCTATGGATGGAATCTTTCTATGTTAGCCATAAGCAAAGCAAGCACCCAATGCTGCATTATATCTCCAACCTTTGTTAACAAATTCTATATTAATCTGCTCAATCTGATAGAAAAATAATATATAGAGTTGGTAGCTTAAACTAAGGAATTTATGTTCTCAGTCTGAAGGCTGGGAAGGGCAAGAACAAGATGTCTGCAGACTCAAGACCTAATAAGAATGCTTCCAGACTTGCTGTGTACTCAAATGACCCCGTGGAGGCATTAACCCCACTAACCCTATGAGAAACTTTGTTCTTTTGGCACCATCTAGTCCTACTTAATTTAGATTATCTTGGTTAGGGTTAGATTTAGATTTATGTTTAGATTTTTCCAAAGGCCTCACCACTTAACAGTAACACTTTGAGGTTTAAGATGTTAACCTATAAATATGGGGGAGATGGGGAAACAGGCTTTTATTCATACACATACAATTGCCTTAGCATAATCTAGTTAATTTAGACAGAAACAAAACCTACAATAAGAAGAGAAGGCTACCTTAGAATGAAGTTAATATTGTGTGGATCACAACAAATAGAACAAACTTATTTTTAATATCATTGAACTACAGGATCAGTCTTCATCTAAAAGACAGACATTCTAATGGTAGTTTTTCTAATTTTATATAAAACTGTCACCTGAGAATTAAATCCACTTATCTGTTATATTGATTATGTGCTCTATTATGGTATATCCCTCAATTGTGACCATATTTAAATGGATTAAGAAAGGATACCATATCTTTGAGCAAACAATGTGCAGGTTGGAAAGTATGCTATGAGGTGACAAGGTACAAAAACTTTTTCCAAAAGAGACCTTTCCAGAGAAGGTATGGTCAAAATCAACTCACTAGGTTTTAAATCTTTCATTAAATGGTCATTGGCATTTCTCCTACTGATACTGTACCATACTCCCAAACCATTAAAAGCCTCCCAAGCATTTCAGGGAGGAAATTATGAGTTATAAAAAAAAAATAGTCTGGACCATTTGTTACTGATGTAATAGCAAATGCAAACTATTCTTTTAAGAGTTAAGAATCACAGTATTTATTTTCATTCATGGAATTAAGGTGCTATATGTCTTTCCTAATATAAAAGAAATAGGGAGGCCCGGGAGATAGCATGGAGGTAAGGCGTTTGCCTTTCATGCAAAAGGTCATCGGTTGGAATCCCGGTGCCCCATATGGTCCCCCGTGCCTGCCAGGAGCAATTTCTGAGCATGGAGCCAGGAGTAACCCCTGAGCACTGCCGGGTGTGACCCAAAAACCCCCCAAAAATAAATAAATAAATAAATAAATAAATAAAAGAAATAGGAAGAAACAAAAGTCACAAATACACTTTCCTGTAACCACCATTTGTGAAGCTCCTGCCCCTACTAACACTGTCTCGGTGACCCATTCCTCTGCAGAAAACAAAGCATAATAGATCACATAATCACTATATCAAATAAGTGGATTTCGTTCTCAGGTGATAATTTCATATATAACTCAAAAAAATTACCTTTAGAATGTCCATCCTTTAGATGAAGACTGATCCAGCAAGAAAGCTGATGCTGTGGAAGATTGAGGCAAACTTCAGAGATGGGCAACATTCTTTCCGTCCCCAATGCAGAGTAATTTGAGAAGCTGGCTATATTCCCGCTTTGACATTTTTTTTTATGACACTGATTTCGAGTGGAGATATTAAACACTTTCATTCCTATATGTTCTCTTAATGACAATCAAAAAGTGAACACTAGCTTTAGTAAATATATATGATTGATTTCAACTTTCCCAGAAAGTCCATGACCCTGATAATAAACACATACTATATCTTAGTTGTTAAAACAAATCTTTTCTCTGCCATTTGAGTTTTCCTCAATCTATCAACCTTTGTTTGGACAAGCCTAAATTAATCAAATATCATAGCTGTGGCATAACTTGTTTCCACCAGATGGCGCTGTTTCTGACTCACGTACAGACTCCTGCAAAATTTTATCTCAGCCCTGAATAAAAACTGAAGAAAAGGAATTAACATCTGCCCAAAGGCAACAGAAACTGGGAATTTACCCTCACTACGAAAGCGAAGAGGGTGGGTAATGGATTCAGGAACAAGATGGGAGGGAAGCAGCACATGGGTATCTTGCTAGAATAGTTCATAAATGAACTCTTACATTTAACAGTTTGTAAACCACATTTTCTCTCCGCCAATTTTAAATTTACTGTGCGAACACCTAGCAACTATTTCAGGGTTTTTACTAAAGTAAAGTGCTGAATTGGAGCAGGAGTGGTAGCACAGCGGTAGTGCGCTTGCCTTGCACATGGCTGACCCAGAACAGTCGCAGGTTCTATTCCTAGTATCCCTGATCAAGGTGCGATTTCTGAGCACAGAGACAGGAGTAACCCTTGAGTGCCACCGGGTGTGGCCCAATGCCCCCCACCCCCCAAAATCAGTTGAGTTAAACCCTCAGAATGCAATAGTGTTCTTTAAGAATTTAGATGGAAGATCACTACTCAAAAAATAATCATTGTAAATAAAACATAATATGGTGGCATCTTTGATTTGGAAAGAAACAAAAGAATCTTGTTGCTAATATCATACATGTGCATTTCTGCTGGGCAGATTTCAAAGATTTCAAAGAGGTGTGAGAGGAGCTAAAGGAAAGAAGGGAGTCACTTCCCAATGTGAAGGAACAAGAAGTAAGAAAGAACTAAGTCTAAGGTTGAGAGGTTTGGGCCCTTTGAAAGAGCCAAGGAAAGTCAGGGCTTTGAAATTGAAATTGGGGACAAAAAAAAAAAAAAGAGTCGGGGAGAGGGAATGAGAGAGAGAGAGAGAGAGAGAGAGAGAGAGAGAGAGAGAGAGAGAGAGCACTACCTATTCTGGGTATATGCTGAGAAGTGGAATCACTGCCCCCTAAATATGGTGCTTGAGCACAGAGCCAGTAGTCCCTGAATACCACCCAGGTGATGTAAAACAAACAAACAAAAAATTTTAAACTTTCTTAATCAAAGACCTTTGTTTTGAATAATAGATAAAAAGGAGTATATCCAAGGGATAGTCACCTAAAGAATTTGTTTTGTTTGAGGGGGCAGCTACACCTGCCTATGATCAGGGATCACTCCTGATGGGGATCAGGGGTACTATATTGCGAGAACTGAGTATAAAAACTGAACAATCACATGCAAAGCTATACCCCTTTATTTATCATACAAGGCTTTACTATATCTCTTATCTAATAGAATTAATTGACCACCTTGCAACCACCAACCTGAAACCCATCCTTTCTAAAAATCTTCTTTCCTATTTTTTCTATAAAAACTGTTTCTTGAAGACAGAGCAACAGCACAGCAGCAGGGTGTTTGCCTTGCTTGCAGCTGACCCAGGACAGACCCGGGTTTGGTTCCTGGCATCCCATGTAAACTCCTGAGCCTGCCAGTAGCAATTTTTGAGCTTAGAGACAGAAGTAAACCCTGGGCACTGCCAGGTGTGCCTCCCCCATAATAATAATAATAATAATAATAATAATAGTAATAGTAATAGTAATAATAATAATCACTGTTTCTTGTGAAAGTACAAACAAGAAGTATCTACAGAACACAAGTCCACCATCTTTCAACTTGCCAGCTTGTTTCTAAATTAATCTCTGCCATCATTGTCTCTCAATTTTTTTCTCTGCCATCATTGTTTCTCAATTATTAGACCCTAAAAGGGATATAGAAATGATACTTTATGGCCATAAGTAGTCCCTGACTTTAATGTCCATGAATGCCCACCACCTACATTTTTATATCTAATAACTTTTACTTTCAAATTCCACAGCCATGTCAAACAGCTTGATGTATGCCCTGAATTGTTTGAAAAGTACCTTCACATTCATATGCAATGCTAAATACATTATATTCTCTGATCGGACTCACTATCCCCAAACATTCACTTGCAAAATCAGAACATTGAAAGAAATCTCTTGAATTCTTTCATTTATACTTAGTTACACAAACAAAATATTAGCAAATCTTATTGAATTATTTACCATATCTAACAACTTTTCTTTAGATCAGTGGTGTCTAATTGTGATCTTCAATTGGGCAGCATAAACATTTTCAGGTAATTTTTAGAATTACAAGTAGTACACCTGGTAAGTTTCTTCGTTTTTTTCTCTTTTTCTTTCTTTCTTTCTTTTTTTCTTTCTTTCTTTCTTTCTTTCTTTCTTTCTTTCTTCCTCCCTTTCTTCCTCCCTTTCTTCCTCCTTCCTTCCTCCCTTTCTTCCTCCTTCCTTCCTTCCTTCCTTCCTTCCTTTCTTTCTTTCTTTCTCTCTTTCTTTCTTTCTTTCTTTCTTCTTTCTTTTTTCTTTTTTGGATATTTGGGGCACACCTGGTGGCACTCAGGGGTTACTCCTAGCTCTACATCAAAAATCACTCCTGGGTCCAGAGTGGTGGTACAAACAATAGGGCATCTGCCTGGTACATACTAACCTAGGATGGACCACGGTTTAATCCTCCAGCATCCCATATGGTCCCCCTAGCCAGGAGCGATTTTTGAGAGCATAGCCAGGAGTAACCCCTGAGTGTCACTGGGTGTAGCCAAAAAACAAACAAGCAAAAATAAATCACTCCTGGGGGAGCAGAGTGGTGGCACAAGTGGTAGGGCATTTTCCTTGCATGCCCTAACTTAGAATGGACTGTGGTTTGATCCCCAGCATTTCATATAGTCTCCCAAGCCAGGAGTGATTTCTGAGTGCATAGCCAAGAGTAACCCCTGAGCATCACCAGGTGTAGCGCAAAAAAAAAAAAAAGTCAAAGAGAGAGCAAAAAGGAAAAAGAAATAATTTCTGACTCAGGGGACCAGATGAGATGCCAGGGATAGAACCCGTGACCATCCTGGGTCAGTAACTTACCACTACACTATTACACAGGCCCAACTGGTAAATTTGTTATGCTGAGATGACCCAAATTTAATCCCCAGTACCCTATATGGTCCTTTGAGCTCTGCTAAAAAGGATCCCTGAACACAGAGTCAGGAGTAAGCTCTAAACATAGCTGGTTGTGGTCACCTAACCAAAAAAAAAAGTAAATATGAAAATCATCAAGATCTACCCAGAACTATTGATTCAAGGAGTCTCAGAAACTTGCATTTTTAGCAAATTGCCCAGGGAATTGAGTTTTTTGCAGGTTGAGAAGCACTGACCTACACACATAGCTCAACATTTCATATGAGGGCTACTAGTTGTAAATCTGTGCTAACTGACATTACCAATATCCCCTCTAAAGCAATGAAGAGTGCTTCTGGGGGTAGGGTTTATGCTCTGGTACTATTTAGAACTCGATTTAACCAAGCCATTCTACTCTGTAACCAGACTCATATTTCCCTTTAAAAATGCAAATATGGCTTACTTAAAACAAGCCAAAATGAAGTCCACATTCCTTAATGGCATAAGATACTGTCACACTTCAACCCACACAAATCTCACATGATATGCCATATCAAATATTGTCAGTCCTTTGTAGACTCCAGGCTTCCTCTATGCCTTAGAGTTATGTACATACTGCTAGCTTTTGTAATTTAGTAATGTTCACTTACTTTAGATTTCAATATTACTGTCACTTCCTCAGGGAAAGTCAGTCCCTACCTTTGTCTGGGTTAATGTGGTGGATCAGGTATTAGAAGAATCCAGTTACTTCAGTTTGCCCTGAAAGTCCTAATTTGTGAATTTGTGTTAATGATCTTATTTATGAATTTGGGGGTCTGAGATTCTTTTCTATTTTTTCTTTAAATTTAAAAATTTGAGAGGGTCACATACAGTTTATGTGATATTTTAGAAAGTATCTAAGCATCCCTGTGGTCACACAACTAGTAAGTAGTGGGGTTAGAAACTACCTATATCAGGAACTTGACAACTTCCTAACTCAGAGCTATGCTGGCAGAGATATCACACTGCCTTATTGGTACCTGATTTCCACAGAAGCCAACGACTGAGCTTTCTGTGGTCCTTTTTAAATCCAAGCTCAGCTTGAAGGCTACACAGTTAATTTCCTTTCCATTGAAATCGCAATATGCTTCAAGGAAATGAAGGAAATAGCTCTCAGGGTATAAAGGGCAGATATGTGGAAAAAGCCAGAGATCAAACAGTCAAGTATACTTGTTATAGAATTTTTCATGAGTTAAATTAAAATGTTATCAGTGGAGCAACTCCCCCTCGGATTGAAAAGAATGAGAACAAAGAGTAAAGCAAAAGACAGCTGCCAGTGTATAATCAAGAGACAGATGGAGTAGTCCAGGCTTGGTGGCATGGAATAGATGTAGCCAAGGGCTGGAACAGAGGTCACCAGTGCAAGCACAGTAGAAAAGCAGATTCCCTGTAATTTATCTGTATTGTAACAGCTGCCCTTTCCTCTCCCTGTTAATAGTGAGCTCTAACTCCAGGTCACCTTGCCTTTTGAATTCTCAGTGCCCTCCTATGCAAAATAAGAAAGTTCAAGTTGGTTAACTTGAAAGATGATCTCAGCTCAAAAATTCTATGACATGATCCACTACCAATAATATTACAGTGGATGCTAGAAATATGTGGCACTCCTCAAACCTTGTCAAAATCAGAAAGAGAGAAAAAAAGGAAAAGAGGAAGATGCTTTTACTTTTTTCCTAAGACCCTACTTCATTTAACTGTTATAGAATATTTTTGTAGTACTTCACGTCACATTCAACTGACTTTGACGTCTACATTGAACTGGAAGTTCAAACTAAAATGAATGTACAGGACCTCAGCCGCAAGCCTTTCAATGTGGCTGCTTCCCAGATCCAGGACAGTATGTTTTGGGACCGACCCAACAAAGAAGCATCTACAGAAGCCAAGTAATCAGAGGTGAGCTGGCCCCACCCTAAAAGAGTGGAGCCAGAGGAACCCACCCACTCCACTTCACTCCAAGGCTTGTGCACATCTCCAAGTCAACAAACCCTAGCACAACACTCAGAAAATATCACACTACAGGAGAGACAAAGGGAAAAGAATGTAGGCCAACACCATGTCTAGAGAATAAAGATGGGAGCTCTGACAACCCTAAAAGTGCCAATCACCTATTTAGTTTCTCAGATAAGGACTTTAGAGAATAAATATAGAGAATGTTCCTAGAACCCAAAGAAAGCATGGATCAAGCTAATGAATCAGTAATAAGAATCAAGAGGATATGAAAATAGAAATCAGAAAACTCCAAACTGAAATAACAGGACTGAAATGCATGGCAGACAAAATGAAAACATCACTGAAATGACTTTCCAACAAATAAGAGCAGCTGAAGAAAGAATCAGTGAGCTGTAATATGAGATGTATAACACCTTCATACATCAAAGAGATTGGAAAAGAGACTTAAAAATAATTGGAAATAGAAAAAAATCCTTAAAGAATGTGAACAGATGAAAATAGAAGACTTTGGTAAACTCAACAGAAACAACATAAGAATCAATGGAGTCCAAAGACCCAGAAGGAAAATTCTCAGGAAGAATCAATAGTCAAGAAACTCAGCGCAGAGAAACTACAAAAGTTAAAGTATGCATGCAACCAAATCCTGCATGCCCAATGAGTACTAGCTAAAGAGACCCAAAGAAAAGCATGCCAAGATACCTTATAGTCGTAATGGTGAATCTCAAAGATATGAATAGAATACTAAAAGCAGCAATATAAAAAATGAAAATTATATTTAAAGGAGTGTCCTAAACATTTACAGTAGATCTGTTAGAAGAAACCTTGAAGGCAAAATATCAATGGTAGATATAGTGACAAAACTCAATGAAATGAATGCTTCACTAAGAATACTGCACCCAGCCAGGCTCACATTCAGATTAGAAGGAAGCTTCTATAGCTTCATGGACAAACCATAACTCAGAAACTACATACTCAAAACCAGCCTTAAAATAAAAACTAAAATATTTACTTTAAGGCAAGACAGACCAAGAGACATACCCAACTTCTACACAAAATGATAATTATCTCCTTCAATATCAATGGACTAAATGTACAGTTAAGAGACACATAGTGGAAAAATGGATCAAAAAGCTGAATTCAACATTCTTCTGCCCACGAGAAACACGTCTGAATAGTCAGAACAAACACAGACTCAAAATTGAAGGTTGGACAATAATCATCCAAGCAAACAACTCTCTAAAAAAGATGGAGTATCAGGGCAGTATTAAAAATGTCCCAGAGGGGCCCTGTATCTCTTAAGCCAAGGAAATTCCCTTTCTAATCTCCCCAATATTTACTGCATTTATGCAAAAAAAAACACAAGTTAATTTTTTACTTGTTATTATTGTTTTGTTTTGTTTTATGTTTTTGTGCATTGCTTTGTTTTTATTTGGGACCATGATTATTGTTTGGTTGTTGTCTGTATTGCTGTTGTGCTTTTAGGGTTTTTTGTTTGCATTTTTATTTATTTATTATTGTATTGTTGTTATATTTTTTCTTCCTTTTTCTCTAAGATCTCCTCCTGTTTTTTGCTTGTTTGATTTTTGCCCCACTTATTTTTTTCTTTTCTTCAAGCAGAACAATATAACTTGAACCATCTGTTTCACCTCACAAACTGAGGAGGAAACAATGGAGGGTACCAAGACCAAACAGTCACATGAACTTTGAGTAGAAATAAAAAATGATCAGACTTAGGTACCAATTTAAAGCCAATGACAACAGAATCCATACCCAATTTACAACAAGTTAGACACATAGAGAACCACTTATACTAGCAGCCCAGGGCCAAACGATGGGAATATGGGATGCATGCTGGGAACAGGAGTAGAGGGAAGACAACATTGGTGGTGGTAATGTTCCTGATCCAATGTCACTATGTACCTAAAATATTACTGTGAATGATTTGTAACCCACTTTGGTAAAAATAAAAAGTATTTTTTAAAAAAAGATGGAGTACCCATATTATATCAGATGATATAAACTCTAGTCTCAAAAAGTTATAAAGGACAATTATGGGCATTTCATAATAATCAAGATATATGAACATCAGGAAGAAATCACACTTATAAACATATATGCACCCAATGAGGTACAGCAAAATATTTTAAAATAATATTGAAAAAATCTGAAAGAATACATCAATAGCAACACAGTAGTAGTGGGTGACCTCAATACCACACTGTCATCACTTGATAGGTCAACCAGGATGAGACCTAACAAGAATATACTATCATTAAAAAAATAAATGAAAGAAAGTGGCCTAGTAGATATATAGGGCTCTTCATCCCCAGAAAACTGGATAAACATTCTTCTTCACTGCACATGATTCATTCTCTAAGATAAACTACATGCTGGTCTATAAAACATACCTCTATAAAATCAAGAGGTAAAAATTATACAAACTACCTTCTCAGATCATAATGCACTGATATTAGAAGTGAACAACAAACAGACACATAGGAAAAACGTTAAAACCTGGAAATTGAACAGATCACTACTGAAAAATCTGTGGGTCAGATATGAAATCAAAGAGAAAATCAAAAAAATCCTGAAAACAAAAGTAAATTAAGACACAAATTACCAGAATTTTTGGGAAAGAGCAAAAGTAGTACTAAAAGGAAAATTCATAACTTTAGAATCACAAATCAGGAAGGAAATGGGGCTTACATAAGTAGCTAATGAATTCACTAAAGAATTTGTCCATACCTTTTAAAAGGAACTACTACCAATCCTTTTTAGGCTCACCCAGGAAATTGAAGAAACAAAAACACTCCAAATAATTTTCATGAAGCTAACATCACCAAAACCAGAAAGAAATGCTCAAAAAATATTACAGACCAATATCCCTGATGAACACAGTTGCAAAGATCCTCAATAAAATCCTAGCAAATAGGATTCAATGTCTCAACAAGAAAGTATATCATAAGCAAAGTAGGTTTCATTCCAGAGATTCAAAGCTGGTTTAGCATCTGCAAATCAATCAACATAATACATCTTATCAACAAAATAAAAACCATATGATCATATAATAGATGCAGAGCAAGCATTTGATAAGGTCCAACACCCATTCGTGATAAAGACTCTGAACAAGATGGTAATGGAAAGAACTTTTCTCAATATAGTCAAGGCCACTTTTCACAAGCCAATAGCAAATACTATACTCAATGGGGAAAAACTGAAAGCCTTCCCCCTAAGATCTGGCACAAGACAAAGCTACTCCCTCTCCCCTTGAAATTCAAGATAGTACTGGATGTAACTGCAATAGCAATTAGGCAAGAAAAAATATCAGGGGCATCCAGATATGAAAGGAAGAAATCAAGCTCTCACTCTTTGCAAGCTACTATATTTAGGAAACCCTAAAGACTCTACCAAAAAGCTTCTAGAAACAATAGATTCATATAGCAAAGTATCAATCTACACAACTAAATGCAAAAATCAATGACCTTCTTATACACAAATAATTATAGAAAATAAATGGACATTAAAAAGACAACCCCATGCACAATAGTGTCACAGAAACTCTTAGATATTAGCCTGTTAACTTGGAGTCATCTTAACTAAACTGAAACTGAAACTAAACTTAACTAAAGAAGTGAAGGACCTATACAAATAAAACTAAAAAACACTGCTTCAAGATATACAGGAGAAGACAATGAAATGGAGAAACATACCCTGTTCATGGATTGGGAGGATTAACATCATTTAAATGGCAATAATCCTGAAAGCATTTACAGATTTAATGCAAGCCCTCTAAGGAAACACATGGCATTCTTCTATAAAGTGGATCAAACATTGCTGAAATTTATTTGGAAAAATAAACACCCATGAATGACTAAGCAATTCTTAGGAAATAGAATATGGGAGGCATCATTTTCTCCAACTTTAAATTGTACTTCAAAGCAATAGTCAAAACAACATGGTACTGGAATAAAGACAGAACCTCAGATCAATGGAATAGATCAGTATTCAGAGAATATTACGTAGACATACAATAAATTGATCTTTGATAAAGAGGCAAGGAATGCAAAATAGAACAAGGAAAGCCTCTTAAACCAATGGTGTTAGGACAAATAGTCAGCCACATGCACAAAAAGCTAACTTGGGGAGCCGGGCGGTGGCGCTGGAGGTAAGGTACCTGCTGCCTTGCCTGCGCTAGCCTAGGACGGACCACAGTTCGATCCCCCAGTTCCCATATGGTCCCCCGTGCCTGCCAAGAGCGACTTCTGAGTGCATAGCCAGGAGTAACCCCTGAGCATCACTGGTTGTGGCCCAAAAACCCAAAAAAAA
>PVKC010001987.1:0-14655 GCA_004027635.1 Crocidura indochinensis
AAAAAGAAGAGCCCTGCTGTGTACAGTTTTGAGCTACCTAGAGTTTCTTCTTATTGTATTTGGAAGATATGGTTGAAGACATATTGCAGAATTAGTGTTGATGTTACTCAAGTTCCTTTTATAAATGTATTTTCAAAGTCAACCCAGTTCACATTCTCTATAGGGGTGACTTTGCCATTACAGACAAAATCTGGAGATATCTTTGATGGTCAAGATTTGCTAGGGGGGTTCCTTTGCACATGGCCAACCAGGGTTCAGTCCCAAACATCTCATATGGTCCCCTAAAGGCCATCAGGAGTATTTTCGGAGTAAAAATCAAGATATAAGCCCCGAGCATCTCTGGGTGTGCATTCCCAAAATGATTTGGTAGGGGAAGTTGTTAATGACTGAGAAGGAGTCAAGGGAATGCTGAGAATCTTCTTCTATGTCCTGAACAGACAACCATACAACAAAGAATGATTCAATTCAAAATAAGTCTAGGGCTCAGAGTAACACAATCAAAAGAAAGGCTAATAGAGGGGAAGAAAGGGACCAGGAAGTGTGTGTTATTTATCACATGCAAGGCCTTAATGCAAAATGAATTCTTTGGGCTATAGAGAGATAGAATAGCAGTTAAGGTGTATGCCTTACATGCAGTAGACACAGGTTTGATCCCAAGTGGTCCCTCGAGCTTGTCAGGAATAATTTCTTAACACAGAGCCAGGAATAACCCCTGAATGCTGCCAGGTGTGGCCAACCCCCCAAATGAAGTGACTCCTTTGAATTATTAAAACACAGAGGGGCTGGGCGGTGGCGCTGGAGGTAAGGTGCCTACCTTGCCTGTGCTAACCTAGGACGGACCAAGGTTCGATCCCCCGGTTCCCCATATGGTCCCCCGTGCCTGCCAGGAGCGACTTCTGAGCGTCACCGGGTGTGGCCCCAAAACCAAAAAAACAAACAAACAAACAAAAAAAACACTGAGAGGACTTTAAAATTAGAGTGATCGACACACTGGACACACTGAGGTGCTGACCTACTATAACCTGAACCCGTTACTGACCTGGATTGCTAATTTGTGGCAAATAGATATGAAATGAGAAAGATCACATGGGCAAGTGGATGACTTTGCTGTGGCATTCCATAAATACCAACCTCCCTTTAATAACTTGCCCTAATTCCTGTTGATTCTAATTAATTTTTTTTTGCTGGGGGGGGGGTCACACCTGGCAGCACTCAGGGGTTACAACTGGCTCTACCCTCCTGGCAGGTTCGGGGGATCATCTAATTCAGTTCTTTCAAGAAGCGCTTCCTCAGAACTCTGAGGATCCCCTTCTGGATGCAGTGATTTCTGGCTGTCCACCTGAACTTGAATCTTTTTTCTTTCCATACTTCCTGTCCTAATTTTCCCTTTTCTCTCTCTGTCTGGCACTTGGCAGATTTGGCTTAAACTTAGTTTATGTGGGCCTCTCTCTTTTCTTTTCTGTTTAAATATTTTTAGAAAAAAATTTCTTGATTGAATCACCACGAGATATATAGTTATAAAGTTGTTCAAAATTGAGTTTCAATCATACAATATACAACAACCTTCATCAGAGCATATTTCACAACACCAATGTCCCCAGTTTCTTTCCTGCCTGCCTTGGATGTCATGCATATCACTTTACATCCTTTCATCACCCAGTTCTTGTTCAGAGTGATCATTTTCAGCTATCATTGTCATAATGGTCGCTTCTTTGCCCCAACTATACTCACCTAATCCTCTGCTTTTTGAGACAAGCTTCATGTCATGGACTGGTCCTGCCTCTCGTCTCTATTGTCTTTTATATGAATATATAAATATGATACTATATACTATATTTATATATACTATATAATATATTTATGGACTGGCCTGTCTACTAAAACAAAGCTTTAGCAAATCAAGGACTTTCTTCGGCTTTGCTCTTTTCTGTGTGTTTAGCACGCAATACAAAGACTGGCACACAGCAAATGCTCAATAAATGTTTGTCGAGTGAACAAATGAGTGATTGAAACAGACCCCAGAAGCCCAAAGAATTCACTGTAATGTGATGTGTGAGCGTTTGCATTTTTTGAGTTTGGGATGCAAGGAAGGCAATTTCATGAGCAAGCAGAAGGAGAAAAAAAAAGTGTTATGAACTGCTGAGGCCAGTTTTCCTCTTGGAAAGAGGCAAATTGGACTGACCCAGAGGGCTCCAAATTTTCCCTTAAGTAAAGGAAGATGGTCAAAGCAGATTCTGCATCCTCTCCCAGCTCTCTCACCCGGAAACCTGTGGCAGGAAGGTGGGCCATAGGGCCTCTCAGCACTGCAAGCTCATAATCAGATTTTAATGTCTGTCTGCTTTCCTTCCTACATGTTTATAGTCCTCTCCGCTCTGATTAGGTTTGGGGTCCCACAAGATAGTTAAAAGCACACAATTTGCACTGGGTGTTTTATTTTGCTCTGACTGAATAAGTGGGGAAAGGTCCTTTGATCTTCTTGCTGGGATGAGAGCTGTTTGTGTTTTTAAGGCTCTCACCAATTATGGGAAATGGATGCAGGTCCAGGCTGGAGGGTGGCCTTCTGGGGGCTTCAGAAGTCCCTCTGAAGTTTTCATCATTTTTCTTAGGTTTCTTCCACATGCTAAGTGCCTAAAGAACAGTGGGAACACAGGCTATAAGAAACCCTAGAAAACATAATGGTAGAGAGTTAGTTTCCTAGACCCCATGTTTCAGAAGGTAGAAAATCTTTCTTTTAGAGGGATCCCTCATCTTTGATGGTATATGTGGCTTGTGGTGAGGAAAGCTCACATTTGCAGTGTCATCCAGAAAGCAGTTCCAGGGAGAAGCCAGGTGGGGAAATGATCCCAAACCTGAGCTGGATTTGCAGCTGAAATTGGCAGCCAGCAGACTTTCTTGTCATTTGCTTTTATTCTGGAAGTTATGTGTGCTAGATAAATAAGAAAACATGGGCCTATGAGAGAAGGGAGGGGGCTAAGGAAATCACACATAGGGCCTGTGGGGCTTCCCATTTGTGTCAGTGTTGAAGTATGAATGATGGGAGGGTTGGGGACTTCCTCTTGGCAATGTATTCGTCACCCAACCCATGCCACAGCTAAGTTGCAGACACCAGCACTTCATTACTTTAATTAAACTTATTGCAAGAGAAACCATCATTTCCATCAGTGTCTATCATCAATGATTTTTCCCATTATGGCAGTAAGTGGTGACAGTCCACATTGACAATAAATGATAAAGCCGCTGACCTGAAGTGGGACTTCATTGGACCCTGAAAGGATACTCTGAACCCTCCTGGACTTGCTATGTAAAGAACTATTCATCTCTGACAAAAGCAGGGCCTATGCGATATTTGTTTTTGCTTTCCAAATGGAGAAGTTCATAATATTTGCAAAATTCATCCTTTAGTAGACGACAGCCACAGAGTACAAAACACATTTAGAAAGAAGTTATATGCTCTGAGCTTGTGGATGCAGCATTGCAGTCATTCCCCAGCCTGTCCTAAATGGGCATTGCTTGAGTTATGACTCTTTCTTCCAAATGGACGTGGGAAATAAAGTTATTTCTATTGCAGAATAGCTCTTGGCTGTTTCCTATTTCTAAGTGGAAGCAGAGGAAAGGAATTGAGAGGAACAGCTATACTCTGCTTCTGGCCCTTTCTGGCACCTGACATGATTGAAATTCTCCAAATAAGACTTCTCCTGAACAACAACAGCCTAGCTGCTTATTATTCTTGTTATTGTTTTTCCATGTTTTTAAAGTGTCCCCAGTCTAAGCCATTTGTGCTACAAATAATTTTAATTGAGCCGAGAAACCCTTGACATTTTAGAAATTACCGTCTATTTATAAGACTTTAAGCAGGAACCTTCCTAGCAATCCTGACTTCTGTATGATTTGACCTTTTGTCCCCCCTGCTTTGAGTTTAGTTTTTTTTGTTTGTTTGTTTTGTTTTCATTGAACTCAATTACTTTCATTCCTAACTTACTTTTTGCTGCAGCAAATAAAAAGCCAATTTGATATGCCCATAAAAATCCCACACTGACAATGGATCCTTCAGCTCAAACATACAGGGACACTTCTTATACAAAATCCATTTTAATGCATTGATAAAATGAATACCAATAAGATCACCAAACAGTAGCTTTTTGGGATGTGGGCTTAAAACTAGACACATTCAGACTCTAAAATATCCTTGGGGGTTCATGGAAATTTTCTGAAAATGGAAATTTACATCTTTGCTAATTGTTTTCTCAATATATCACAAATTTTACTGGTGTAGGCTTGCGTGTTCAGATAAGTCTCATTTTGGTAAAAGAAAATCACTGAGGCTAGAAAGATAGTACAGTGGGTATGATGACTGTTTTGCACTCAGTACAACCTGATTTGATCTCTGGTACCTCAGATGGTCCCCTAAGCCTGTCATGATTGATCCCGGAATACAATGTCAGGATTAGGCCCTGAACATTGCCAGAAGTAGCCAAGCAACCAAAACAACAACAATAACACAAAAATCCTGTATATTTCTATAGTATGCACACCTTCATTGACAACTTGGACATTCAAATAGACTCATTCATGGATTGAATATGTATTTACAGATCACCTACTATGTTCCAGGCATGAGTTTAGGCACTCTGAATACAGCAGTGAACAAAGCAGCTCATAAATCTTAAAATTTCAGGGGAGATAGATTTAAAAAACAAACAAAAGTATGTTTGGTGTTAAATATTGGATGGTAATAGCTACATTATAACATACTACAGTTATGAAACCAGGACAAGGATAAGGGCTGGGATGATGATTTTTGGAGAGACCCCAAGGAGCTAAGAGCAGAATAACTAATCTTTTGAAAAAAGAAGCAGAAATTTATTTATTTATTTTTTTTTTTTGGTTTTTGGGTCATACCCGGCAGTGCTCAGGGGTTACTCCTGGCTCCATGCTCAGAAATTGCTCCTGGCAGGCACGGGGGACCATATGGGGCACCGGGATTCAAACCGATGACCTTTTGCATGAAAGGCAAACGCCTTACCTCCATGCTATCTCCCGGGCCCCTGAAGCAGAAGTTTTTAATGATTCTGGGACAGGACTATCCAGGAAGCCAGTTGGCCTGTAGAATACAGTTGGCAAAAGGAGTGGTGGTAAGAGATCAGGTCAGAATGGTATCTCTAATTCATTAGAGAGAACCTGAATGTTAGTGTAGGAACTAACACTTATCCTAAGAATTCAGGAACGGCCAGTTCTCTGGCACTGCCACAATAAGCCCAGGAGAAGAGGAAGGCTATTGTATTCATAATGGAAAATAAAGCAAAGAACTCAAACCAGCACAGTTCCAAAGACAAATGTTTGGATAAAATCAGTTCCTGGATATTAAAGTAACTAAAGAACGAGCTATTCAGGCCCATTTTTAGGTGAGAAATCTGTCTCAGAATAACCAATTCTCTCAAGAATATAAGATAAGTGTATGATAAATGGGTTTTGAAACTAGACCTAGGGATGCAAAGTCCTCCTAACTCACTGCTACTGAGTATGACCCAGAGATTCACTTTGGAGTATCTGCTATGGTCGTGATCTCATGAAATATAGTAATAAAGAATAAGAAAGAACAAGGGTACTGCAGTACTGCAGTTGATACCTAAACAACTAATGGGACTGAGTAGCACATTGGATGGAGTTCAAAGGCCAGTTGGTGGAGACAGAACATTCTCCTTTATTGTGGCGCCAGGAATTATGCTTGTTGCAGTACAAGGACGACCCAGGGTCTCCCACATGCAAGGTATATGCTCTTAAGCTACTGAGTCACTACCAAGACCCCAAGGAGGAAAATTTTCTACAGGAAGATGAGGGCTGATTTGTGGCATAGTTGCTTGATACTTGAGTTCTTATTTTAAGCCAGACCCCTGGGCTGATGGTGTTTTTTTTTTAACAATAAGCAACATTAATATGGCTTTGAAACCTCAAAACTTATATTTATTTGATTGACTTATTTGTGCTTGGGGCCTCACCTGGCACTGTTCAAGTGTTACTTCTGGGCTTTGTACTCAGGGGAGACTTCCTAGTGGGGCTCAGGGCACCTAAGTGTGCCAGAGATTTGAACTAGGGTTAAAGCCACTGAAAAGCAAGTACCTTACCTCCTGGATGATCTCTCTGTTTCATTAAAAAAATTTTTTTGTTTGTTTGTTTTGGGGTCATACCCAACACTCAGAGGTTATTCCTGGTTCTGTGCTTAGAAGTCACTCCTGGCAGGCTCGGGGATCATATGAAATGCTGGGATTTGAACCACAGTCCGTCCTGTGCTTGTCATGTGCAAGGCAACCCCTTACCACTATGCTATCACTGCTCCAGCCCTCTCTGTTTCATTTTTAATGGAGACAAAAATCATAAAATATAAGTGGTTTTTTTTTTTTTTGGTTTTTGGGTCTCACCCAGCAGTGCTCAGGGGTTACTCCTGGCTCCATGCTCAGAAATTGCTCCTGGCAGGCACGGGGGACCATATGGGGCACCGGGATTTGAACCGATGACCTTTTGCATGAAAGGCAAACGCCTTACCTCCATGCTATCTCCCGGGCCCCATAAAAGTATTTTTTAATTTACCTTGATTTATTTTGTAGCATGGTTCGTTTAGCATTTGACTGATTTTAATTCTTACACATTTATTTATTTTTATTTTGACCAAAGTGGATTACAAATCTTTCACAGTAATATTTTAGGTACATAGTGACATTGAATCAGGGGCGTTCCCACCACCAATGTTGTCCTCCCTCCAACCCTGTTCACAGCGTGCATCCCATATCCCCCTCTTTTACACCCAGGCTGCTAGTATAAGTGCTCCCCTCTGTGTCTAGTATGTTGTAAATTTGGTTTTGATTCTGTTGTCATTGGCTTTGGATTTGGTGTTTAAGTTTGATCATATTTTTTTATTTCTACTTAATGTTCATGCAACTGTTTGGTCTTGGTACTCTCCATTATTTCCCCCTTCATTTGGAAGGTGAAACAAGATGATTCAAGTTGTGTGGTTCTGTTTAAACGAAAGAATAAAATAATAATAAAATAAAACAGGGCAAAAATCAAACAAGCAAAAAATGGGAGGAGTTCTTCTAGAGACTATATCTATCAATTTAAGAGAAGAAAGGGAAAAAAGGGGGAAAAACATAATAACAATACAAAAAATATACAAGATAAAAAAGTCAAATAAAAAACTTGAAAAGCACCATAGCAATATAGACAACAGCCACAGAATAACCACAGTCCTGAAATAAAAACAAAACAAAACACAAAAAAACAACAAACAACAATAACAAAATAAAAAAAATTAATTTGTGCTTCTCTCTCTTTTTTTTTTTTTTTGCATAGGCACAGTAAATATTGGGAAGATTAGAAAGGAATTCCATTGGCCTAAGTGATACAGTGTTTATCTGTCCTTGAAGTATACTGTCATGGGAATAACTACAGTCTCAATACATGCTCTTTTACTCTCCCCTAGGTCCTCTGTGATGTCTGGAAACTTTCTGCTCTGTTGTGGGTGATAAAATCATGACTCTGTAGCTAGAGATCTTGGTATTTGCACAAGTCAAAGGATGGAGCCTAGGATAGAGTCTTTCTTTATGGTTCTTGGAGTTGTGCTCCATCACTATTGTTTTAATCAGTCTTCTGTAATTAGTGGTCTTGATTTTTGCTCCAATCCTAGGACAAAGCCTAGAATAGAGTCTCTCATTATGTTTCCAGAAGATCTGCTCGGTTGCAGTTGTTTCAGTCAGACCTCTGGAATTAGAGATCTTGGTTATTGTACATATCATAGGCCAAGGCCTAGACAAGGGTCTTTTTTATTGGTCCCAGGATAAGTTATGCCCAGTCATGGTTGTCACAGTCTTCTGTATATAGCGAATTTGGCTTTTGTATAGATCAAATGATGACATGTCTTCTGATTTCATCTTATTGTTAGGAGGTGAGGTAAGACTACCTGTCTTAAACTAAGTTGTTGCCATTTCCTCATTGTCAGGATGTCATATCAAATCGGCACATGTTGATGTCAGAGCAGTATTAAGAATGTCCCAAAGGGAGATTCGTTCCTGGAGCTGTGGTGGAGAACTATGTTGATTCTATGTCTGGGATCTTGAGTTTGGGGTTGAACAGTCGCTATCTAATCACCTGGAATCTAAATTGGGTCCACATGACATATGTTCAAGGTGGGAGGTACCCCTGTATTGTAAAGTGTATGAGTTCTTATCCCTAGTAGATAAGAGCTTGTTTCTAGATGTAAAATTTCCCCTTTTTTTAGTATGCCTTTGCAAGAAGACATGGTGTTATATTATATTGCTGGTGCATTTGAGGGGGTGAGAGTATCAGGATCCATATATTTACTTTATTTAAAGAAAATGCATCACATAGTTGACATAATTGACCACAATACATTTGTTTCCAGATAAATGAAAGCAAAATTACTTAACAAAGAAAAAATGGAAGAAAAGAAAGATTTTTTTTTAAAAAAAGAAAGTGCATTTGTGAAAATTATTGTGTCTCCAATGCAATGGCAGAAGATTTAGTAAGCTCTTGTTGTTAGCTGTCCATTCTGTTAAATTGATGTGTTCCTATAGGAATGACAGCATCAAACAAATGAAGTTGCCCACAGATTCAAAGTACTATTATTGATACTACAACTTTTAGGGACACCCTACTCAGCTCCTGGGCCTCCTAGAAGAAGGAAGATATAGAGGGAGAGGATGTTTGAACTTGCACTAAGAAGCCCTGATGATATCCGCCCCCAAACCAGCATACCTGAAGTTTGGACAGAGATTGGTGTCCCTGATGGAAATTGTAGAGGAGTGATGAGACAGGGCAATTGGAGAAATGGTTATTCTGGGTGATGGAGACAGCAGGCGTGGCTTTGTCAGGGCAGGGGCTTGTCCCACCCTCTTCCCCCAAGATGCCCAGCTTTCTACTGTGTGGGTCTGTGTAGCTATAATCTTTCATTGTTCAATTTATATCTTGTTCAAGAAAAGAGTGAGTCTGTGGAGCTAGCTTGATTCAAACATCTAAAGTATTTTTAAGAGAAAACTAGTCTATAGCATTTAAAACTTTAAAATGTTGTGTCTTAAGTTTGGGGTTACCAGAACATATGGAAAAAGGGTGAACAACTTGGGTAAATGGGACCAATTGTTTGGTGAAATTCACTCCAAAAGTGTTTTCAGTGAGAAAATTCATATAGATCTGAGATGTTGGTTTATTATAACAAATAGTTATTATGATATATAATATGGTTATTATATTGTATATTACATTATATTATTACGATACAATATAATATTATATATGGTTATATAACATGGTTATTATAACATGCACATGAAGCATAATACTAAAATACAATATTACAGCAATAAAAATTACAGAAAAGAAATATGGGGCTTGAGAGAGAGAGTATAGCAGGTAGATTGCCTCACACATGGAATATTAGGGTTTGACTCCCAGCATCTTATATGGTCCCCTGAACCCACAAGGATAGAAACCTGAGCTTTGAACCAGGCATAAGCACTGCATGCTGCCAGGTATGGCCTAGAAACAAGAAGCAAAATTTAAAAAAAAAATCAATGACAAGTGCTATGCAACTACTCCCTCTCTGGAGTAGGAGCCATTTCCTCACATCAAAAGGAAAACCCACAAAGCAGTTTCTCTCCATTTTCCTCTTCCCCAGTCCTTTACTCAGTTTGTAAAATTTATAGAAATTGGAGCATATCATGTGACCTTTATGTCTGACTTTCTTCACAGAGCATAATGCTTTTGAAGCTTACACATGTTATAGCATGTATCATTATTTATTTTATGCTTGAAAAATATTTGATGAATGTCTATAATATGTGTGGTTATCTGTTCATAAACTGTTGAACTTTTGACTTATTTCCACCTACTGGCTATTATCAATAGAACTTTTGTGAGAACCTGTGACGTATACTTGCTTGAAAATAACTTTTTCAAAGCTTTGAGACTTAGGTCTCTCAAAGTTGGGTCAAGTGGTAATGCTTTATTTTTTTGAGACATCGCCAAATTGTTTTATACAGCTGCAGAATTAATTTACAACCCTACCAAGTGCAAGGCTTTCAATTTGTCTATATCTTAGGGAATACTTGTTCTTTTTTTTAATAACAATTATTATTAATGTAGCCATTATAGTAGCTGTAAAATAGTATTTCATTGTAGTTTTATTTGCATTGAATTCATAACTAGCTATGCTGAGCATCTTTTCATGTGTTTATTGGTCATTGGTATAGCTTCTTTGAAGAAATAAACATCATTTAAATTCTTCTAGTTGTTTAGTTGTAAAAATTCTCTATATTCTTTGGATACTTTTCAGATAAACCATCTACAAATATTTCCTCCCTTTCTTTAAGTTGTTGTTTTTTTTTTTGATAATATCCTTTTGAACAAACTTAAATTTTTTATGAAGTTCAGTTTATCTATTGTGCTGTTGTTATTCAGATTCCTAGCTTACTTGAAGCAACGTCAATGATAATAATAACAACATCAGTAATAAAAGTGCTAAACACAAAGAAATAAGAAGGCATCAGAAGCCATCTGTCATTTTCTTATTTTAGATCAACCTCTATGGCAGAAAGACTTTTTCAAAGTTCAAAAAGTATGAAACCATGAACCAATATTACTCTTATGATATATGCCAAGGTACCATCCCAAAATACTCATAAACATGGTAGCTAAACCAAAGAAAAATTTCTTTCTTCGTCTTCTGTAAAAGATAGAAGGAAAACTTCTAGGGAGATGAAGCAAACCTTGAGATCAAAAAAGGACTTCAAGGAAAAAATGCAGTAAAAATGCAAGTAAACCTAGGAAAAGAGTAAGAAAGGGATCCACCCATTGGTGTACAGTTTGAAGGGGCACATAGAGGATGAGGTAATGAAGAGAAGTTTTGTGTTTGTATTCATGTTCTTTTCCTTGAAAGATTTTTATGAGCAGAGATTTTTATCTGAAGGATGAACCAATAACAACAAGAAACTAAACAGATGTTTTGGTACTTTAGAATTTTAAACAGATCTTTCACAAACTTACTCTCTTAGGCAACCCTAAGTAAGAACAGGGGTGATAGAAAATGCTTTTCTCACATAGTTTCCAAGACAACAGAAAATCATCTGAGGTTAAGAGGCTTTCAGCCATTCAGTGGTAGAGGCAAAATTCAAGTTCAACTCTCTGGGATCAGATAGGTCTTTACCATAATGTTTTGCTGCCAGCCATGTACATCTGGACTTCGAGTGGGAAACCCTCCTTACTTTCAGGGGTGGCCTGGAGCACCTGCTTTTAGAACACCCCATCATCCAAGCTGAGGTTAAATTCAATATAGACAAGGCTGGAAAGATAATATGGTGGGTAGGGACACTGTCTTATAGCAACAACCTGGGTTCTATCTCTGGCACCCCATAGGATGCCCCCAGCACCACCAGGTACAAATCCTGAGTGTAAACACCTGAACCCTCCCCAAACAACAACAACAACATCAGCAGCCAAATTCTTTTTTTTTTTTTCTCTTTTGGTTTTTGGGTCATACCCGGCAGTGCTCAGAGGTTCCTCCTGACCCTATGCTCAGAAATCGCTCCTGGCAGACTCGGGGGACCATATGGGATGCCGGGATTCGAACCTCCATCCTTAGGCATGCAAGGCAAACACCTTACCTCCATGCTATCTCTCCGGCCCCAACAACCAAATTCTATATAGTCTTGGAAAGTTGTGAAGCCTCAGTCCCACTATCCCACCTTTCCTGTCCATTGCAAGAATGTTATGAACAATGAGAGTAGAAACAGAGGTGTGAGCAATGAGAGAGAGGGAAGTTTGAATTTGCCAGAGAAGAACAATCTGGATTGAGGGAGGATGGTGAACAGACAGTGGGTCTGACCTCTGAGCCTGCAAATAAATCATGAGTTTATATTCTGGGATCATGTGAACACTCTACACAGAGACCAGGGATGCCCAAACATATTTAGCTTATCATCCCTTTACAGAAAAAATAAATCACTAACTCACTCAACTCAACTCAGAGTCTCTACCCCCAACTCTCCCATTCCCACATATATCTCTTACAGTCAGAGCAGTGTCGTTAGAGACAAACACAACATGTCCTCCCTTCCCAACTCCAGCAAGTCTATCTGCCCCCTGCCAGATACCACAGAGGCACTCTAGACACTTCATATTGATCACGTGGAAAAAAAAAAACAGAAATAAAATCCTTGGATAATTTTTTATATAAATTGATGAAGATTTTGATGACAATGACAGATTTATTTATCTTGTTTTCGTGCTCAAGGCTTACTCACGATTTTGTACTCAGGGGTCACTCTTAGTAGTACTCGAGGGACTATTTTTAGCTCCAGAGACAATAAATGGGTGGCTTCATGCAAAGCAAGTGTTTTAATTGCTGTACTTTATATAATCTTTAGCCCCCCCCCCCCCGAGATTTCTTACTTGGAGGCTGATTTAAAAGAATTGAAGAAAATTTTTTTTGGTTTTTGTGTCACACCCGGTGGCACTTAAGGGCTACTCCTGGCTCTTTGCTCAGAAATCACCCCTTGCAGGCTCAGAGGACCATATGGGGTGCCGGGAATCGATCTGCTGTCTCCTGGGTTGGCCATGTGCAAGGCAAACGCCCTACAGCTGTGCTATCTGTCAGCCCCAAAAGTTGAAGAAAAATTAAAAAAAATGGAAAGCGAACAAATTTTATTTTATTAATATTTTATTTGAATTGAGCTAATATTATTATAACAAGAGTAACATGTATGATATTGATGTACAAAGTTACTGCATCATAGCACAGCCAAAGTACCACAAACATTAACCTCTAGTCAGAGCTGCATTCCTAAATTCCTCCTCCCACTGCTGGTTAGTTAGTTTGTAATCTAAGGTCAATCCTTTTCATTATTTGATACTATCTATTCACTTGAACATACTCATCTGTACTCCTCAGATGAGTGTGGTCATCCAGTATTGTCCTCTTCTCACTACTTCACTTAACATGATGCCCAGTTCCGTTCAATTGAAGCAAACTGTGTGAATCCTTCTTTACTTACAGTATCCCATTGTGTTATATGCCACCACTTCTCTATTTATTCACCTGTTGTTGGATATTTTGTTTGTTTTTATACCTTTGTATTGGGGACTGCAATGAACATAAGTGTGTATGTCTTTGAAGTAATGCTTCTGTGCTCTGGGTGGATGCTGGAAGAAGAATTGTTGGGTTGTATTGGATTTCTATTCCTACCTTTCTGGGAATCCCCCTAACACTACCCATGGGATTGGAACCAAACAGCATCTCCAACAGTGAAGGGGGGTTCATTTTTCACCCCATCCCCATCAACATTGTTTTATTTTTCTGACTTTTTTGATATATGCCTTTTTCACTGGTTTAAAATGACATTTCATTGTTGTTTTGATTTGCATTTCTTTGATAAGTGAAGATGAACTCTTCTTATATGTCCTTCTTCGAGCAAATGTCTATTCATCTCTTTACTCCGTTTTTGGTGGTACTATTGTTTTATTTTGTTGAGCATTATGACTGCTTCACATATATGAACATTGGCATATGGTTAGCTGATGTGTGTGACTTTTCTTTCATTCAACAGGGTGTCTTTTTATTTTAGTTTGAGTTTCTTTTGCCATACAAATGTATTTTATTTGATGTAATCCCATTTTTTGAATTTTTGTTTTTGCTGTCTTGGGGAAAATCATCTCAGCTTACTGAATCATTTTTTCATCTGAAGAACAGGAATTTATATTACTACCAGAGCACATCATTAGGGGTGGTCAAAAAAATAAAATAAGAGGGAATTTCAATGTAAACTGTCAAGATATATACAAATAAAGATATTATTATTATTACTATTGACAATAATATTACAGTAAAGGCCTAGTCTTTAAATGTCATCTTTTAAATAATGTTATGAGGGAATATAAGCAAGAGAAAGGTTCAAGGCCAATAATGAGATGTTGACTTTGTTTCAGTCCTGATTTCCTTTCATCTCTTTCATGGAAGTTGGGAAAAAGTGGGTGGGAGGACATTTAAAGTCAATCTTGAATGAGAATCTTTGTACAATACAAAGATTGATCCTCTTACATTTGGGGGGGGGCCCACACCCGGTGACGCTCAGGGGTTACTCCTGGCTATTCTCTCAGAAGTCGCTCCTGGCAGGCACGGGGGACCATATGGGGAACCGGGGGATCGAACCGTGGTCCGTCCTAGGTTAGTGCAGGCACCTTACCTCCAGCGCCACCACCCGGCCCCCTCCTCTTACATTTTTACAAACACGTTTTCCACAGTATCTTATTCAAATTTTAACCGAAGTATCTGATGTTGAGAAGTGTTTTCTCTCTCTTTCTCTCTCTCACTCCCTCCCTCTCACTAGTATTTGTGGCATATTTGTTAATTCTCAGGCAAATAAACTTGGGGCTTTAATTTCATGATACAAAAAAAAAAAAAACCAACCACAAATGGACAAAAAGATAGAGCATGGGAAAGCCAGCAATTGTACAAATCACAGCAATTTAAGAACCGATTTTTCCCATCTGTGAATTTCTGTTCTATGGTTGTCTTTTAAATTATTTTTAGCATGTTTTCAAACTGTTTTCCCAGCAACTTTAGATTATACCAAGGTCTAGGCCTATACTTATTTT
>PVKC010001987.1:14755-46467 GCA_004027635.1 Crocidura indochinensis
ATGGTCCCCTGAGCCTGCCAGGAGCAATTTCTGAGGATAGAGCCAGGAGTAACCCCTGAGTGCTGCCCAAAACCAACCCCCCCCAAAAAAAAAATAACACCAAAACAAAAAAGAAACCAGATAAAATTCTTTACCTAAAATTAACTATTTTCTAGTATCCTTAACAAAAACTTGTTGAATAAGTAAAATTATTTATAAAATATTTTAAGGGGCTGTAGAGACAGCACTAAGATAAGGCTGATTCCTGTTTGATACAGGTACCACATATGGTCCCCAAAATACCACTAGGGGTCACTCATGAGCATAGAGCCAGAATTGCCCCTGAAAATGCCTGGGTATGGCCATATTTTCCCTACACACAAATTTTTCTAAGCATTTAAGACCCAAGGATTTTTTTAAGCATTGAGGCTATAGCAGCAGACCTGGAAAAACTTGTATTCTGCTAAGGGAAAGACAGAAAGACATCACCAAGCCTTACCACTGAGTCATCTAGTCAGTCAGCCTATTTGATCAAGTATCTTCAAGAGTGGCTGCAGGGAACCCTGAGCATTGCTTTCAGGATCCCTAAAATTAGAGTGATTCCCAACCAAAATAACAGTTACTATCAACGTCAACCTATATCCTTGAGATCCACTTCCTATGACTGGTGATGGCAAAACCAGCCATCCCAAAATTCTGTAGACAAGGATCAGTTTAATTGCTATAATTTGTAATCTGGATAGCAAATTTAGCCCTGTTAGTAGTTACACACACACACACACACACACACACACACACACACACACATGCATAGAATCCAGGGCATTTTGGTATTATTATAAAAATATTTTCAACCTTATGAACCATCTAGAAGGATCTTAAGGTCTTAGAAGGTCCTCAGCAATACTCTCCCAAAGATCTAGAACATACTTGGAGGATGGATCATAGTTTTATCTAACTTTGATTTTCTGTTTCTGTTTTCACATTGGAGTTTGACTTTGCTGGAAGAAGACATACCAGTTACCACAGGGGAAACGCTAAAGCCCCACTAATGTGTAACTTTACTCATTGTCAAATGTGTGCAGAAGTGAACAGTGCTCAGCACACATGACATCACTAAATTCAATTTCCAACTGCAAGCTTTAATGACCCATCACGGAGCTCTCCAGTTATGAGTCTATGGCCCAGGCAAAATTCCTCTCACTTTGTTACAATAAAGTAGGGTCCATATTTTTGTTCTTCAGAATTTCACATCCCCACCCTCATTCTGCGCCTTTCTGTGTTATATGTTCCGTGTCATTTGCCACATTTTCCAAACATCTCTCCATGGCATCGCCATCACAGTTGTTAAGGGAAGGAGGGAGTGAACACGGCTGAGCCTATTAAAACCCAAGGCAGCCACATTGCTTTGAAAATGTAGTGGTTAGCTAATATAAAAGTCATAAAAGGTTTGGGGTTCTGGGGACTTCCATAAACTTACAATTTTAGGTGCCCGGAGATGCAATTTCTGAGTAATTTCTTTGATCTCTGACTGCCCTGGTAAATCATTTATTAGGGTACTCTTTTTAAGCAGAATCCTCTCAACCTCTCCCACAAGATATATAAAATACTGTACTCTGTAAACAGTTATCAGCCCCCTGCCCTTACTGTATTCACTGATTACAAACTGATGGAAGGCTTAGGAGAGAGGTTTCAGGCAAGTTTCTTTAGTCTCAGAAATTTGTCCAAAACATGGTGATAATGTGCCATGTGACACCAGATTACAGTTGCCTACAATTTCCAGAATGGGACATGCCACACTAAGACATCTTTGGCACTAAATTTTTTTCTAAAAATTTATATTCACAGCTAACTGAGTTCTAAGCTTGTCTGGGACCATTTCCAAATCAACTGGCTCACACTGGTATTTTATGACGCCCTCTTATTTCTTTCCCCCTCCTCCCCTTGCCTGAGTGCTCATTTCTATCTGCCATGCTTTAGAGGGACTTCAAGTGGAAAGGGAAATATTATTGTAGCTCTACAGCTACCCCAGAGTCCTCTCTCTCTCTCTCTCTCTCTCTCTCTCTCTCTCTCTCTCTCTCTCTCTCCCTCTCCCCCACCCCACTCCTACTTCTTCTACTCCTTCTCCTCTTTCCTCTCCTTTTTCAATCACTATGGCCAACACATACAAAGTAAACACTTTAACATATGTACTATCTCACAAATCCTAGATAGAATTTTGTTTGTTTGTTTGTTTGTTTGTTTGTTTTTGGGTCACACCCAGCAGCGCTCAGGGATTACTCCTGCCTCTACGCTCAGAAATTGTTCCTGGCAGATTCGGGGATGCCGGGATTTGAACCACCCTCCTTCTACATGCAAGGAAATACCCTACCTCAATGCTATCTCTCTGGCTCCCCTAGATAAATATTTTGAATGCTTACTGATGGAGCAGGGAGCTAGCACAGTGTCAGGGGTGCTAGCCTGGTATGCTCAGTACCCCAACTTCTACCCACAGCACTAGCAGTACTACCAGCATCACCTTGGCCCACAGGCTCCTGATCCCCACCCCCATTTAAAAATGTTTCTGCAAATGTGCTTCCATTTGGTTCTTTACTAACAATTTCACAATTTAATAAACATTATTGAAATAATAGAATTGTTAAAAATAATAGAATTGTTAGGGGTTTAACCACTCCTCTTAACTCACTGGTACAATATCTAATGCATATTCCCCACTGCTATAGGCCAGGCCTGTTCTGGGAATTTTTTGGGCCATCTTCTTGCCAAATTCTTGATTTCTGCTGGAGTTTATGTCTGAGTTATTTCTTCATAAACTGGTTGATAAAAGAGATGTCAATCTCCCTGGGTTATCCAAACAAGCCACTCTAGTTTTAAAAAGGAAAGAAAAAGAAAAGAAAAACTCTGAGTTCACTTCTTTGCAGATGCCCAGCCCTTCCTTTGGAAATGATAACTTTCTTCCCTGCAGAAAAGATGTTAACATGGCACATGCTTTCTGGAACTTTCTCCAGGAGGAGTTGCCAAGTCAGAGATGATTCTGTGAATTACTTGGCCCACAAGAGTGACTTGAGTTCTGAGAATGCATGAAGACTCAGCATGTCATGGAGGAGATGGAGAAAGACATGTCACTGCTCTTTCCCAGAGTTTGTAGAGGGCCTATTGTCCATACATCAATTGATGATTTTTATCGTGAATGAACCATGTGAAATGCCTTCTTAGGTTTTAACTCTGCATCTTTCTATTTAAGGAATTATATGATTTCTTTATGAGATTAAAAGTAAAAGTTTGGTAATTCAAAGCCAAATGTTAAAGTTATTTAAAGACTCATGTTTGTGATATATATTTTTTCTTCTTCCTTTTCTCCCTCCTGATTTTCTAGTTTATCTTTGATTTCACTGATGATATTGCATAGGTGCCTTTTAGTACAGTTGGTTTTGATTTTATAGAGGAACATAACACAGAAATAAGGCATCAACCAAGGTTAATGTACAGCATTAAGTTTGTATCTGCCTTGGGGGTCCGTGCATTTACAGCATGCTGAGTAGCTTACTTCCTCTTCATCTGATTCATGAATTTAAGAGAGGTTTATAAACAAGAGAATGGGGGGGGTGAGAGTGGGAAGGACACATGTTCCAGACTCAAACGAATTCCACTTATAATTTGTGATGACCAGCAGGTGAGCTAATTTTCTGGTACTTTGGATTTCTTATCTGGAAATAAAACCGATAATGGTGAGGGGAGGAGGAGATTGTGAGGATTAACTAAAAACAATACAGGACTAACCTTTAGCAGCAGCATTATGACTTTGTGTTAGACATTGTTATGCTCAAAACTGATGCTTCTCACCCACCCCCTAACTCTCATATGTTGCCTAAACTGCCAATATCTCAATATGACAGCATTTAGACACAGATTTGAAAATGTGATTTAATTAATATAGGCCATTCAATTCCATCAGTGTCCATATAAAAAAGAATTTGAGGGCCAGAGAGATGCACAAGAGGTAAAGTACTTGCTTTGCATGTGGCCAACCCCATATCCATTCCTAGCAGAGCATATGGTCCCTCTTCCAGCACCTTCAAATTTATCCTTAAGCACAGTTAGGATTAAACCCTAGCCCTTTCCAGGTGTGGCCTCCCCAAAGCAGAATTTTGGGCACAGACTTTTTATAAAGGGACAGCCACATAAGAACACAAGCTGTGTTTATGCATTGGATACAAGGTTAAGACGGACACCTGAGAAGGGTGAAAAAGGCACTAGTTTTTTAAATGAACAATTCACTGAAGGAGTTGAGGACTGTTACTGTTTAGGAGAAATGAGCTCAGGGAGTGATAGAGGATGGGAATCAGGGTGGAAATTGGAGCTACTTTGTGGCTAGATCTATTAATTATATATCCACTTGGGAATTTCCAGGAGCTTGATCCCAGGAGCTCAAAGGAATTGAGAATCAGGGATATATTTGCAAGACAGCCTGAGAGTGATGGGTCCTCTAGAAAGATGTTAGAATAGAAAATCTGGGACAAGCACAGTTGTCTTGTATACTTCCACTTATACCAGAAGAAAAAATAAAGAGAGAGACAGGGGCCAGAGATGTGCTATAGTAAGGCACTTACTTACTTGCCTTGCATGTGGCTGACCTGGGTTCAGTCCCAAGTCCCATCAGGAATCTGATGAAGAACAGAGCCAGGAGTAAACTCTGAGCACAGCAGGGTGTGGCCCAAAGGCCAAATACAGAAGAATGCAAGAATAAAGAAGAAGGAAGAAGAAAGACGAAGAGGAGGAGGAGGAGGGAGAGGAAGAAGAGGAAGAAGAAGTAGAAGAAGAGGAGAAGAGGAGAAGAAGAGGAGGAAGAAGAGGGGGGGAGGAAGAGGAGGAGGAGGATGAAAAAGAGGAGGAAGAGGATGAAGAGGAGAAAGAGGAAGAAGATGAAGAAGAAGAAAGAAGAGAAGAGGAGGAAGAAGGAAGAATAGGAAGAAGAGAAAGAAGAAGTTGATCTCAGAGCAGAGAGTTCTAAGCAAAAGTAATCCCTAAGCTGAGCCAGGTTTGGCCCAAAAGCCAAATGCCAAAACAAATATATAAAAAAGGCAACTAAGAAAGTGAGGAATAAAGTAAAACAGGGAAATGGAAAGGAAATGAACAGCATTAATGATACACTAAGATATCGTGGCATATACACACGTGATAATTAGTATGTCTGAGAAGCAGCGTGTCTTCTCCAGGACTCTTCTTACTCATGTGTGCACACCACAAGGGCTGTCAGTGCATATAGTTATAGAAACCAGTGCTTCTAGAGTTCGGAACTCTTTCTAAAATTACATTTTACACATCAGTAAACTTGTAATGCAGGAATTGCTTCCTTCGCGTTATTTATGCCCCTGGGTTGCAGAAGGATTTGTCAGGAAATAATATGAATGTTATTTATCTGACTGTTCAGCTTTATTGACTGCTACATTTCACATCCTTCAGTTCTTTCTGGCAGAGGAGTAAATAACACTGCTATTAACCTCTAACACCTATATAAAAATAGGCAGTTATTAAGGGGTAAATATTACTTTGACGATTATTGCCCCAGTCTGCTTTCTCTGGGAGATGTAATAAATAAGACTTCTCCTGGGGTCCACAAAGTTCCCAATTTTGTTGAGAGAGCTGGCAGCTGCCCTGGCCACAGGCTGTGATTTGGAGTCGTGTGGAGCCAATAGAAAGCACTCAATGAGCTATTGCTTGTTCCTGGAGGAAATCAAGGCAAAGTTAAAGCCCTACCATGGCTGAGTATGGGGGGAATTGAAGGCATCAGGTAGGAAGGTTTCTGCTAGGGGAGAATTAGAAAGCTCAGAACCCTGTTAAGGGAGACCAGAGCAGAAGACTATGTTTAGATAAAAGTCTGATTCATCAACTTAATGACAAATGCAGGTCCAGAAAAGATTGTAGCTATTCTTTATTAATAAACAGATCATTGGTGGGCTCACTACATGGAGTCTCCAATTCTGCAGCTAGGGAGGTGAAGAGTTATTAGAACAGATATAGAATCTAGAACTAGAGGCCAAGAGCATTCAATGATTGTCTCTACCCCAGTTTGTACAATCTTTTTTAATTTTATTGTGACCAATATGAATTACAAGTTTTCACAGTTATATTTAAGATATATAAATAGCGACAGTGAATTGGGGCCATTCCCACCACCAGTGTTTTTCTCCTTCCACCCCCGTTCCCAGCATGCATCCCATACCTCTACTCTTTGCTAGTGTACAGATCCCCTTCGTATATAACTTATTGTAGATCTTGATACTGTTGTCGTTGATTTTGAGTTTGGTATTTAGGCCTGATCATTATTTATTTCCACTCAATGTTCATGTGACTGTATGCAATCTTTTGCAAATAATTTGCCTTTTTCTCTCTGAAAGGATGAAGTGCTTTGCAAATCACCCAGTTACACCTGGGAGAATGAGTTGACCAGATGTGAGGGGACAACACATTGGGCAGTGAGCCATTGCCTATCGATATGCATCTATTGAGGACAGGCTAATGCGACTTCTATGCACCCCCTTCATCACAGTGCAGGATCCCTGTGCCTGGTACTTGAGGATTCAGCCTGACCCCAGTGGTAGAATGAACCCATAGTAGCTTGATTTTGCCATTCTGCCAAGGATGACTGGAATGTTGACAGGCAGTGGTTATGTCCTTTGTTTACTCTCCAACACTAATTTTCCTTGGCTTCAAGAATGGTTTATTTTAAAACCTTGTTTTAGCTTCTATTTACCAGTGTCAATGTGTGGTCTTTTACTTCTCCTTGAAACATGTTTAAAACCAGGGGCTACAAAGATAGTACAAAGAGTACGGCACTTGCCTTTTGTGTAGCTGATTCAGTTTGATCCTTAGTACTACTACATATGGTCTTCCAAATCAGCCAGGAATGATTGCTGAGCACAGAAATAGGAATTAGTCCTGAGCCCTACTGGGTATGACACAAAAACAAAACAAAACAAAATGCATTGGTGGTATAGTGGTGAATATAGCTGCCTTCCAAAACAAAACAAAACAAAATAACAATCCAGATAGTACAGTGGGTAAACACTTGCCATACAGTTGCTACCCTTATTCTAACCCTGATACCACTAAGCCCTCAGCCCCATCTGGAGTGATCTCTGAATAAGACCCAAGCACTGCTGGGTGTGCAACCCCTCAAATAACCAAACAAAAATAACAATGATCTTAAAATTAAAAGTTTAAACCTAGGTTACCAGATTAAAATTATTGGGGGTGGGGCAAAGCAATAGCATAGTAGGTAGAGTGTTTGCCTTGCATGCAATTGACCCGGGTTTGATCCCTGGACCCCAATGGTCCCCTAAACCTGCCAGGAGTAATTTCTGAGCAAAGAGCCAGGAGTAACCCCTGAGTACTGCTGGGTGTGGCCTAAAATATAAAATTAAATTTCATGGGGGTTGGGAAAAATAAGTAAAATTAAATTTTATTGGACTATTTCACAGAGAGGTCTTCAGACGGAGAAGTATGTGTGCTTCATATTATACAGAAAATTGGCTTATGAAAAGTTATCTTCAAGTAAACATATTTTAGGAACCCACTATGAAAGAGAAAGTTAGGCGCCGGAGAGATAGCATGGAGGTAAGGCGTTTGCCTTTCCTCGGTTCGAATCCCCGCGTCCCATGTGGTCCCCCTGGCTTGCCAGGAGCAATTTCTGAGCATGGAGCCAGGAGTAACCCCTGAGTACTGCTGGGTGTGACCCAAAAACCCAAAAAAAAAAAAAGGGAAAGTTGTCAATTGTGGAGTCCAATTTAATTGGTTTGCTTTCAGAGTTTAGGTATTCACAAATCAGCAGGGGAGGTGGTGATTTGCAGTAAGATACATTTCTGCTTTCTATCCCCGCATTATGCTAAAATAGTGAATATTGTATCTCGAACTGTTTGGGTCTGTAAGAAGGTTTTTTTGTTTGTTTGTTTGTTTTGTTTTTGGAAGGGCCAGACCCAGTGGTACAAAGCATCTGATCTTAGCTCTCTGCTCAGAAATTACTCGTGGCAGGCTCAGGGAACCAATGGGATGCTGGGGATCCAACCCTTTTCAGCCATGTGTAAGGCAAATGCCCTACCTTAAAGTAAAAAGCTCTACTGTGATTTAAAGAAAGACTATATCTGTATCGCATTCCTCTTAAAAAGCAGGTAAAGTTTTTCCAAGGAATTTTTATTTATATAACAATGAAAATAGGTGCAAGTGAAATCTATTATGTTAATGATCCTTTTGGTATGAATGTTAGCAGAGGAGTTTGGGTTTAAAATTTATTCCAGGGGCCCGGGAGATAGCATGGAGGTAAGACGTTTGCCTTTCATGCAAAAGGCCATCAGTTTGAATCCCGGTGCCCCATATGGTCCCCCGTGCCTGCCAGGAGCAATTGGGTTAATAGCCCATCAAATTAACAACAACCAAAAATTGCCTGTTGGCAACTGGAATCATATTTTTGAGCTCATTAGTAACATATGTAGTAGTTCCACATCTTAAGCACAAGATAATATTTTCTAAGATCAATCAGAAATAGAAAAACACAACTTGAAGAACAGGGAAGAGGGATCCATGGAGGACGATACAGTTGTGTCTTGTTGAAGGGAGGCATTGTTCCCCTAGTCACAGAACTCAGCACTGAAGAAGACCCCATCTCTCTCTAGCCAAGCACTACCAGGCTTACAAGTCCACTCTATGATGAGACACCCAGTTTGTGAAAGGTTTCAGCTCTAACATATGCCCAGGAGTCCCATCCTCCCCATACAGAGTTGCCTAATGGTGAGCTATTACAGGAAGTGGTCCCATCATCATGGAGTCTGTGGCTATTGGTGTTCCTAGACATTGATGCCTTAAAAGAACACTTGCTTCCTTCCATCTCCACACCCATTTCTCACCCAGAGTTGTTTGGTTCTTTCAAGCAACCAACATCCATGGTGGTCTGGATCCAGCTTGAAGATGAACAGGGATTAGAGTAGAAAAATCACCCAGCAGCTGATCCCCTCTGTGCCTTTTGGGCAACTGAGAATCTCCTGAGAGCAAAGTAATTCTAAGGAGAGATATGAACATTATCATCAGGTTCTGTACATAGTTGGGGACATGAGATTCTGAAAACAAGGGTAACTCCTACGTAGAATTGTCTGTCGACTGAATCCCTCATTGACACAATTACGTGTCTAATGGTTGAGACAGGAGTGAGCTCTCAGTAAAACCAAATGAATCAAGAGGGAAATATGGGGCCCGGGAGATAGCATGGAGGTAAGGCGTTTGCCTTTCATGCAAAAGGTCATCGGTTCGAATCCCGGTGCCCCATATGGTCCCCTGTGCTTGCCAGGAGCAATTTCTGAGCATAGAGCCAGGAGTAACCCCTGAGCACTGCCGGGTGTGACCCAAAAACCAAAAAAAAAAAAAAAAAAGAGGGAAATGTGAGTCTCTCAAGAATGATCACAGGACATAGCATAAAGGATTACCTCATGGATAGGGACAGAATAATTGTATACCCATATGATTTAGTTTAAACATAAGCTAAAGGACATTGAGTTACTGTTGTTGTTAAATCCATTTGTACTCCAAGAGTCTCTCTTCCTTGAATCAAGTCTTCACTGTCCAACCAGATACTACCACTGGTGCACCCTGGCACTGAGTGTGGATTAACTGTCCTTGCCACCAGCAACAGCAAGTCTGTGTGGGAATTTGATAAAAGACCTCAAGTCCCACACTAGACCTTTGAGTCAGAATCTACTTTTAAAAAGAATCCATATATTGGGGTCAGAGCAATGGCGCAGCAGTGTGGTATTTGCCTTGCATACTGCTGACCCAGGATGGATGGCGCCCCCCAAGCCAGGCGTGATTTCTGAGTGCATAGCAGGAGTAACCCCTGAGCATCACTGGGTGTGGCCCCAAAACAAACAATCAAAAAGAATCTATATATGCATGTTAGAGAAGATCTTCCCCAAAGCCAAACTCTCCATTTAGGGCATGCACCAAAACCATCTAATGAGCTTTAAAAACTGATGTTTCGGTCCTGCTCTTGAGACTTTGATGGTGTGGTCTAGATCTGGGAGTTTTGCTTTCTTTTATTTTTTTTTTTACTTCCTGGATGATTTTAATGCACATTCAGAAAGGAGAATGAGAGCAGGACTTTTTCAGTATCACTGTCAATGGCTTTTGACCAAAAAATACAATGTGGGTAGCGTGGATTCTTCTTGGCTAATAGACCTGTGCTGAAGACCTGCTGTCCTCCTCTGAGTTAACTGGGTATTTTCATAGTAATATATTTGCAGTTATGGTCGATCACCCTTAGTAGGACATTTTTGGCTCAAGAAACAGAGTTACTTAAAAATATTTTTAAATATTTTAAGTTATTTTTCATCCAAATTCTGTCTGAAAAATGAAACTAAATTTGTATGCTTTCCACTTTTTTTGTTAAAATAAATTTATTAAAAATAAGTGTCAGGTTTAAAAAATGGAAAATGGTTTACAAATACAGAACTTTCATCAGGCAACTTTTCTTTCTGTTTTTCATCATTACTTCTTTTTTTTTTTAAATAATAACTTTTTAAGTAATTATAGTAACAAGTTGCTCATTATTGAAAGGATGTGGAGGGAACTTGGGTGACACCCAGCAGTGCTCAGGGCTCTTCCAGTATTTTTGCTCAGGTATCATCATTAGTGGTACTAAGGGGACCATATGTAGTTCTAGGAGCAAAATGAAGTCAGTTGCCTGCATAATAAATACATTAACCCTTGTACTATCTCTCATCAGTCCCTTCAAAGTATGTTTTGGTAAAGTATTTATAATGTCCAACCTTAGATTGGGTTTTTATAGGACAGGCATGTTTAATCTGAAACCTTATCAGTACACCTCACATTACTCCTTAATGTGGGAAGGGAGTTGTATCGTGGCAGTGTCCTTTCCATATGAGGTGCTCAATAACTGTTTTCATGTATATGCTGGGTGAATACTGTGTGTCTGGTTTAAGCCTGCAAATTGTCTTCTTTTCTCTATGGGCAGGTTATAATTCACTCTCAAGAGCACTTGTTCTCTCTGAGTTCTTTGAGTTCTGCTGTATACCACTGTATGGTAACTTTGCAAATTTTTAGCCCCCCAAATAGATTCTTTCTGTCTCTCCAAACCATCAATCTTTATTTTTATACGTGTCCAAAGAAAGGGCACATAAAGGAATAATGGCCAACTGAGCCAAAATAAACATGCTAAACAGGACTTAAAGTCACAAACCCACTGTGGCCACAACTTTATGTGACTGAAGCAGAAAATATTGTCATTAACACAGAGAGGGAATCATTTTTAGAAACTGGAATTGCATCAAAATTATTTATTTTTTCATTTATATGTGTCCTTTGAATACCTTAGACTTAGAAGGAGGAAAAGTAGAAGAAAAATAAAGGAAGAACAAAAAGTAAAGAAACAAGGAGAAGGGAGCCGGGAGGTGGCACAGGAGGTAAGGTGCCTGCTGCCTTGCCTAGGACGGACCACGGTTCGATCCCCCGGTTCCCATATGGTCCCCTGTGCCTGCCAGGAGCGACTTCTGAGCGCATAGACAGGAGTAACCCCTGAGCGTCACTGGGTGTGGCCCAAAAAACCAAAAAAAAAAAAAAAAAAAAAAAAAAAAAAAAGAAACAAGGAGAAAACTATTGGTTTTTAGAAAGCATTTTTGCCTGGTGAAACCAAGTGCAGAAGTACAAGGAAAATACTTTGAGACCGAAAGTTATACATGGGATGATAACAAGTTATTTTCCTCATAGTTGACAACAACAGCCAAAAAAATTCACAAAATAATGTTGCTTCCAGAAAGAACACATGTTTATTGAGTTGAAGAGCACAGCCGAGGGTCATCCTAACCTTCTGGCTTGACTGTTGAAATTTTAAAGCAAAGTAAATACAACTGCTTTCCAAAGGGGAACATAGAAACTTGGGTATTTGCATTTACTTTCAATGTTCATCCTGTGATAGATTCTCTTTTGTTAGATAATTTTTGAAATGGTACTAAATAGATTTTCAAAATGCCACATACTCCTCATTCACTTTCCTTTGAAGTCTATGTGACAATTCTCACTTTGAACAAAAGTAAACTCCCAACTACCTTTGTTGTAATAGAATTCCTGTTCCCCCCCACAAGGCATCAAAGTGTGCCACTCTTTAGGAAAATAAAGGCAAAATTTAAACAATCATTGGTTGAATATTGAGAAATGATCCATATATCCAAAGAAAATCTAGACTGTTAGTTGAGGAGAGCTAGTCAAGGTGGAAGGCATGTCTGAAATCTATGTTTCTCACCACACAGGTCTCCCATCCATATTTAGGTCCTATGCTTTCAGTACATCAGTGCATCATTTTGTTGGAATGCAACTGTGATTCCAATAGGCTTCTAGGTCTACCCCTCACCCTTCTGGACCCAGCTTAGGTCACCTGCCTCTTCTGCCTACTCTAGCCTCAGGCTGGACTAAATTCTTGCTGAGCTCCTGCCTCTGTTCTGTTTCTTTTTTTCTTTTTTTTTTTTTCTTTTGGTTTTTCGGCCTCACCCAGTGACGCTCAGGGGTTACTCCTGGCTATGCGCTCAGAAGTCGCTCCTGGTAGGCACAGGGGACCATATGGGAACCGGGGGATCGAACCGTGGTCCGTCCTAGGCAAGGCAGCAGGCACCTTACCTCCTGCGCCACCTCCCGGCTCCCTCTGTTTCTTGATCAGTCCTTGTTTTTCCCCTTCTGCTTCAGAGCCTCCTTTTTTGTTTGTTTGTTTGTTTGTTTGGGGGTCACATAGAGCAGCGCTCAGAAGTAGCTCGGGGGACCATTGGGATGCTGGAATTCAAGCTGTGGTCTGTCCTGTGTTGGCCTCGTGCAAAGCAAACGCCTTACCGCTGAGCTATCTCGCTGGCCCCAGAACCTCCTTTTAACCATAAGGTACCTTCTGTAGAGAATGCTCTACTCTCCCCTTTGTTGACTCTTACTTTTTGTGTGGTAGACTGTGGATGCTTCACTGGTCTTTGCAGATGAAGGGGCTACTTTCAGTGTCACTCATCTGTGCTGAGCTGTGGAGGCATCACCCACTTACTGAGGGGTCATAGGATACAAGCCACTCAACACAGGGCCTTCATGTATATTTTGCTCATACTGGGAGTTTCCTAATGACAAAGCATATATCTATCATGTTAAATTTATAAACCTAGCATAATTTCTGCTACATAGTAGGTATTATTAAATCAGGTATTAAAGCAAGAATTAAGTTTGTTGTTTAATAAAGTGTCATTTTAATCTCAATGCTAGTCTCCAAGAGAACTGAAACCTATTAGGGGCAGATTATGCATTTGGGAAGCAAAAGGCAACTATGAATGGAAGAGGAAAAATAGAACCATGAAGATACATTAAAGCTTTTTATGTAACACAAATACATGGTACTGTAGGAAAAAAACTAGGGAAATAAAGGCATTCTAAAAAGACATGGGGATTGGAGTCAGAGTGGGTTGTTTGTTTGTTTGTTTGGGGGTCACACCCGGTGATGCTCACAATATAGCACAGTGGGCAGGTCATTTGCCTTGCACAAGGCAACACAGATTCAATCCCTGGCATCCCATATGGCCTGCAGAGCCTGCCAGGGGTAATTTCTAAGTGCATAACCAAGAGGAACCCCTAAGCGCTGCCAAGTCTCCTGAAAAAAAAAAAGGGCAAAAGGATGGCATAGAACAGTAAGTAAGGTACTGTCTTTGCATTGCAGGCAACCTCGATTTCATCCCTGGGATTTATTATGGTACCCCAAGCACCACCAGGACTAATTCCTGAGCACAGAGCCAAGTAAGCCCTGAGCACTATTGGATATAGCCCCCTCAAAAACTAAAATTAAATTAAGACAAATTAAAAGATGAAAGATAGAACTAGAGAATTAGTACAGGTATTAAGTACAGGCATTAAGGTCCTTGCCTTGCTTATGGACAACATGGTTGTCCACATGGTTGTTCAGACCACATTCAGTATCATGAACCCTGAGCACAGAGACAGGAGTAAGTCCTGAGTACCACCATATATGTGCTGCTGGCCTACTGAATTCCTGCTCCTGGAGGCCAAGACGTCTATTTAAATAAATAAAAAGATGAAAGGAAGAATAAGAGAAATAGTAAAGTAGAATTTGACAGGAAGAAAGCACCCTCCATTTGTTGATGGAACTGAATTTCTGAGAATCCCTGATAGTAGCTGAGAAGTTGAATGGGGGGAGGTTCATGAGGAGATGCTGAAAACAGGAGAGGATTCCTACCTGCCTCTTATGTTGACACCAAAAATTCATCCATCTGAGATAGCACAGATGAAGCCCAGAACCACGTTCCTAAGGTAGAGAATGGGAGACTTTCAAACACCAGGAAAAATGAACTGGCAGAAGAAAGGATAAGGAAGAAAGAGAATGAATTGTAGAGATACCCAATTTTTGAAAATTAAGTCATAAACACAACTGATTTATTTGATCTAAAACCTAGTCGAGGAGTGAATGCTAAAAAAGTCGTTCATTTTTCCATATCACAAAATGTGACTCACTAAGTGTGCAATATGAATGCTTTATTGTACTTTAAAAATTCTGAATTCTTTAGGCCTGCTCTTTTTCTGTTCCAAAAAAGCTATTTTAAAAGCTCACATTAGAATATTTTACAACTCTTTTATCCCTCCTGAACATCTGTGAACTGGAAAGAATATAGTATATTACAGAAACAATCCATTTAAAGAAAAACAATTAAAATGAAAACTACTTCCATTTCTGTGGCATAAAACTCTAATTCTCTCCCCTTTGCAATTTTATTACCGCTCTGACATGATATAGTCACGGTTTCACTTATACACAATGTTAATTTCACTCATCCTCTACTTAATCTTCACAACATTGCAGAATAACATTTTTCTTTAGTAATTTATCATTTGCTATGATAAGGCAATGTGTTTAGAGGATGTTGAAATTTTTTTAAGTTTGCATTTATCTCAATGCTGAAATGTGCTCTGAATGCTATTAAAAATAGATCATTTATACACTTTCACATTTAACTATATTAACTATACCTTAACTAGACATTTATTAAGAGCAGCATATTTATTTCCCATTCAGGAATTTTTAAATCTGTGGAGTCAGCTCTATGGAAATGAGCAATTTTTGCCAGCCTTACATTGTATAATAAGGTTAAACTGAGCAGAAACCCCAGGGCTCCATTGTGGTGGGGTACACACTTGTTCGACTTTTCTGGGCTCCCTTAAATTGTTTCCTGATGCAGAACCTTTCATCATTCCACCTGCTCCCAGCAATTTGTTCTGAATTCTAAATAAGCTCAGGACAGCTCTCACTCATTTCTTCATCATCCATTTCTCCCCCAGCAAAAAACTTCTATATTTGGATATGCCGACATAAATGCACCTTGTTTCAAATCTTTTTTTTTTTTTTTGGTATGAAAGAACAAATTTTATCTTTCATCATAGAACAAGTTTCTCTTGCTTAATGTCACATATTCTTATCAAAATGTAGCATAGAAAGTTGAGATTTGTAAAGCTTATAATAAAAATGCTCCGTTTCAGTCCTGCTGCTCTCCATAATGAATTCTGTTTTCTAGTGACCACTGGTTTAATGTTTTTATCCATTTCTTTTTGTTAGTTCTAAATAACTTTTATGCTGGTTGTTTGTTGTAGCTTCAGTTTTAAATATCAACTTCCAACTATGGAACATAATAGGTTCTTTTTCTTCTTAATGATCTCCTCCCCACACATATCAAACCTGTTCCCTCCCGTCTAGGCTCTTTATGACATTCTATGATGGATAAGCACATAATACTCACAGTTGAGTTATAGGCATGGAATAGAATACTATTTTTTTTCTGTATAGAATTTTTTTGGAGTTAAGACCTGCTTTCCTCATGTGTTTTCTTTCATGTTTCCACAACTAATTGAACCCTAAGTCCTCGAACTATAAAATCTTTCATATACACAAATACATACCAGCTTGTCTATTTTATTTTATCTATTAATTTTGGGGGGAGGGCACATCCAGTAGTACTCAGGGCATACTCCTAGCTCTGTGTCCAGGAACAGTTCCTGGCTAGAATTGTTTGGGAAATCTTTTTGTTTGTTTGTTTGTTTTTTGGTTCACACCCAGCAGCGCTCAGGGGTTACTCCTGGCTCTACACTCAGAAATCGCTCTTGGCAGGCTCAGGATGCTGGGATTCAAACCACCATCCTTCTGCATGCAAGGCAAAAGCGCTACCTCCATGCTATCTCTCCGGCACAACGGGTTTGGGAAATCTTGTGTTGCCAGGGATCAAACCAGGGCTGGTTGCATGGAAAGTAAATCCCTTAATTCCCTTAATATTTCTTTAGTCCCTCTTTTTTCCCTCTCTAAGGATCAAGCTTATTATATTCTTTTGTCCTCCCCTCTGACCTGGACTGGTTGTCTGATTCTGCTCACCATCTGTCAGACTGGGACTTCCTTTCACTCTCATTCTGAAAATGTCCTTTACCTCTTTTCTGTGTTAAATCTCTGCTTTTTTCTACCATGCTTCTTCCTCTTTCTCAATATCTTCACGGTTTTTGGTGGAGTACATCTTTAGTGAGCTCCCTGTAAAGGGGGTTTGGGTGGTACAAGATGGCTTCAAATCTTGAATCCTTGCTAAGCCTCCATGGTCCAAATTGCTTGTAACTAATTGCCTTCTCCCTGCTGCCTTATGTTTCAGATTTCTCCAACCTGCCAAGGTAATTAAGACTTATCCTCAACATTTTAATATAATTTCTTTTTTGTTACTGTTTCCTCCCTTGTTCTATTAACCTTTATAAAAAGTTTCTAACTTTTATATTCTTTTAGAAGGCTTTAAGAAGGGACAGAGATAAACTCAGATGTTTTGTTAACCATATTGTATTTTTTAATATATTAGGGATTTCTTTTTAAAAATATGACCACTAATTTTTTCATGGCACTGGGGATACGTGAAGCAAAATTTCCTGCCCTCGTCAAGTGTACATTCTTGTGAAGGGAGATATGTAAACAATAAGTAAAATATGTATGATGATGGTGGTTTTATGGGGTTAAATAAAACCTGGGTGCAAGAAAGACATACATAATGACCAAACAATGCCTTTGTGATATTTTCCCCCAAAGATCCAAAAGAAAGTGAGGGAGTAAGTTCTATTTTTTGAATATTTCAAACAAGGAATAACAAATATGAAAGCTTAGGGGTGACAATAAGCTTGCAATATTCAAGAAAGAATGAGAAAGATAGAAGGGCTGACAAGAATAGAGGAGAAGAGAGGAGATCAGTGAGGTTAAGTGGAGGATCAGGCCTGGATTATATCTGCCTTTAGGTCTTACCCTTCTCCACTGCTTCTTGTTAACAGAACTGTCTCCTGATTGGCCATTTCTCGACTCATTGTCTTAATAATCTTTTCAGAAGACATAGTCTAAGGTAGGCATTCTTTTTTCCTTTAATGAATATAAATATTCTCTGATACTTGAAAACAAATAGTACTTTGTTCAAAGACCTGCATAATCGGCTCTTTCCCAACATTGGATCTCCTCCCAAGGCCCCTTGCTCAATGTGCTTCCTGGCCTTTGCTCATCATCTTCATAGAACTGATCATATTTTGAACTAGTTACATTCATTCAGTTAGTTCATTTTTTTTGGTGTCTGTCCATTAGAATTCTTGGACCAAAGGGGATAATAATTAGGTAAATTGTTTGTTGCATCGTCCATAACCTCACTTACTTCCTCTAGTGCACAGCTTTTGAATGAATAGATAGACAGATAAATGGAGATAACTCTGTGCAAATCTAGGACTGTTAGGTAACTGCATTCAACTGAATCTTTTAAAAAATTATCCTTCCTTCATCTTATTCACAGTTTCATTTAGTTTGTGCTTTTAATTACGAAGAACTTAATGAAAAAAAATGGAAATGTCTTGACTGAACACTTCCGACCTTCTCAAATTGCATTCCCCTCTTCTCTGTGTTTTATCATCTTTATTTCATCTGCTAATTATAACAATATAAACGCATAGGCTGTGAGCTCACATACAACTTAATGGAATGTAATTGTTTTCAAAAGAAAAAATCCAATTCAATTTGATTTGAAAGCCCCCTTTCTTAATGAGCAAATCCCTAGTTTTCCTAGCACAAGAGCATCTACTACATGATCACTTGACTCAATTTGAAAGCAAATATCTGCCTGATGTCAGGGGTAGGGGGATATAGTGATGGCTGAAGCAAGACCTCTCAATGCTAATATCTCCTCTGTATGGAACTAGAGCCAGAAGAGGAAGGGGCATGAAACTGCAGCAAGAGTTAAGAAATTTTGACCAGATATAGATGGAAGCTACTGAACCCTTTACTACAACAATGATACACTAATGGCCTTGTGAGAATTTGATGGATGATGCGAGGGGTCAAATAAAAGTGAATTTACACGGGCAATAAAAACAACATGGAGGAAGTGACAGGCTATCAGAAAAGGATGGAATTGACATGAGCAGCAGCTGACCAGATGGAGCAGAAAGAAAGGAAGAAAAGTGCACCTGAGACTCTTGTGACTTTTACACAATGACTCCTAAACTGTTGAGCTCAAATGGCCTTTTGGATAAAACCTTAATTATTGGCCCATGATAGGTCTTTTTAGAGAAATTAGAATGCAAAATCATCTCGAAATGCTTGTGTTTCTTGACTACCTCTGTCTATCATTGGGCTCAAGCTCCCATTTTTTATACATTAGGAAAACAATACCATCAAGGTTGGCACAACAGTCTGTTCTGGTTATTTGCCGCTCTACTCTGAGACAAATTGAGTCTGATTTGTTTATAGGGTTCCTCACAGAGTTTCTCACTATAAGCACTCAATACTTTAGTGGAATGAGTGAGAGATGGTAACTCACTGCTTCTGCTTTGGGTTCTGCCTTATGGGCCTATCTTTGGAAAGACTATTCCAATCCTCAAATACACACTTAAGTACACAAATTAATAATAGAGATGAGATTGCATATTTGCAATATAACAACTAGAAATTTAAGGAAATTTGTAACATGGGTCAGAGACTGAGAGTTCTCCAGAACACTAGAACTCCAAAAATACATGACATTGCCACCCTATTCACTCACACAGGTGGCCTCTACCTACCACACTGCCCCACCAGAGCTATTTCTTCACAGAGCTGACCAATAAATCACATAGCCTGAAGTCTATAATCTTATTTCTTGATGACTCTAGTTTTCCTTCTGTTAACTGGAAATCCATGTTTCTCATACCTAAGGAGATGTTGTACTTAATATTGAGTTATGATGGTCAGAGATATAGCACAGCAGTTGGGCATTTGCCTTGCACATGGCCGACCCAGGACAGATGGTGGTTCGAATCCCGGCATCCCATATGGTCCCCTATGCCTGTCAGGAGGGATTTCCAAGCACAGAGCCAGAAGTAACCCCAGAGCACCACCGGGTGTGACCCAAAAACAAACAAACAAACAAACAAACAACATATATGCTATATATGTATAAACAAAAATATATAGAGTTTTGAGAGCTGACACAAGTTCCTATTTGAGCACAACTGATGAAATTCATTAGTTAGGCTTCTGTTTTCCATTTTGTATATCAGTGGTTCTCAAACTTTTTAAACAGGGTGCCAGTTCACTGTCCCTCAGACAGTTGGAGGGCCAGAATATAGTAAAAACAAAAACTATGAACAAATTCCTATGCACATTGCATATATCTTATTTTGAAGTGAAGAAACAAAATAAGAACAAATAAAATATGTGGCCTATGGGCCATAGTTTGAGACCCACTGGACACACTATGATAATCTTTGACAACCAATGATACAATGTGGTTCTGTGAAGAGTGAAGAGCCACATGTCAAATGTCTGTGAAGAGCCACATGTCAAATGGCAGATTTCCATATAATGTTACTAAAGAGTTATATCAATAGTCTGAAGTAGAATTATTCCACTGTGTTCACATCTATAGAAATCAAGGCATGACAAAGTCCAGTTTCTTTTACAAGGGCTCATAGGATCTCAGATTCAAACCGAGAACAGTTAGACTACTATACTCCGCTCTACCCCATTCAAGCAAGCAAGACTGTAGTCGAACTTAAAAAAACAATACTAGGGCCAAGCAGATGACATTGAGGTTGGAGGAGAGATTTACTGTTCTATTGTACAAGCTGATGTTTAATACTGGCAATATCTGTACTGAGCTTTTTCTTGGATGTCTCTCTAATCATATATATCACTATGCAATCCATACAGTAGTGTTTTAACAGGCAGAGCTCTTACCTGTAATAATTTTCTTTGAATTCATATGCTCTAAGAAATGTCAATAAGCTTCGTTGAAGCAATTTCTTACCCATACATGCATTTGCACAGGAGGACCCTAGATCTTTTGAACAAGAGAACATCCCATAAAGTCCGCGCAGAGCAGCCATTACATGCAAAATGGGTGTTTGAAAAAAAGAAAACGTTTGACCCTTTCATTGATTGAACTTTTCTCAAAGTGCTCTTTAGGGAGTACTGAACGGGTTGCCAGGAAACGAAATCTTTTGTAGAATCAAGTCTTGCCATCTAAATGTCTCTAGAATGTGTCACTTATTAGAATTTTTATTTTTGAACTTAGAATTGGCAGGAGATGGTGGGGGTCAGGATGCTCTTGATAGCAATTCCATCTCTGGTTTCTGCAATCATGGACTGCCATGAGAGGCTAGAGAGAGAGAGTACAGTGGGTAAGGTATGTGCTTTGCACACACCCAACGTTGGTTCAATCCCTTATATCCAATATAGTCTCCCTGATCCCATCAGGAGTGATTTCTGAGGGCAGAGTCAGAAGTAAGCCCTAAGCACCACCAGGTGTGGCCCCCAAACAAACAAAAGCAAACAAACAAAAACAAAAAAACTGCCAGAAGATTTTAATATCTGTGTAGAGTTATAACACATGAACACATGATTCCTGAGGGCTAGAGCACTATTGTACAGTGGGTAGGGCACTTGCCTTGCAGGTGACTAACCTGGGTTCAATCTCCAGCATCCGATATGGTCCTTTGAGCATCAGCAGGAGTGATTCCTAAGTGCAGAGCCAGGAGTAATTCCTAAGAACCACTGGATATACCCCCCAAAAGAAAGAAAGATTCCTTTACATTGTGCATTATATGAAGCTATTTTTCAAATGTCATTTAGAAGGCACTGAGTAATAATAATGAGATAAGTAAAATATTTTCTACACTTTGTGTTGAACATTCCACTGCCACCTCCAGAGCTCAGTGTTACAGGGGTGCTCCTGGCATTTCTCTGCCAGAAACAGATACAGATGTAGATCTCCTGTGTATCAATCTTTTGCCCTGATTTGTTGAGTCATTTTTCCATGCCCTGTATGATGCACCTTGAAGGAGCATGGCGTTTCCTATTCTTCACTAGTTCTTCCAACTAAGGTTAGTATCTCCACTTCATGGGTCTTGGTTCCCTCCATTGAAAAGTGGAAGTATTGGAGAAGTAATAACAAAGGCCTATATGGCTCGCGCTTTAATTCTGTAACTGTATAACTCCTTTCTGATCATATAAAATTATGCAAAGCCTGCACATTCTATTCTAGATCTGTGGGGAAGTTGAATAAGTAAACAAGTAGCTAGGGTAATAGGATAATAGTGTCATGAAGAACCAAAGTAATGGTGGTGATGTATTTTGTGATACTCAAGGAAGAACAACTGTGCAAGGCAAGAGACAGTTGTTGCAGTTTACTCTTTTTTATTCAAACACATTGTCTGATAAATCACAATGTATTTTCATAGAGTATTAAAAGTTATTATGGCATATTAGAATAACAAAAGAAAGAATTTTAATCTTTTTTATGCGTGTGGTTTTTGGGTCACACCCAGCAGCACTCAGGGGCTACTCCTGGCTCTATGATCAGAAATCCCCCTTGACAGGCTGGGCGGACCATATGGGATGCCGGGATTCGAACCACCATCCTTCTGCATGCAAGGCAAACACCCCACCGCTGTGCTATCTCTCCAGTCCCAAGAATTTTAATCTTTAAAGTTGCTAGAAGTACATTCACTCAGAAGAGAAACCACCCAACTACAATCATATTTGTAATCAACGTGTTTAAATAAAGATATTACTATAAAAATAATTGAAAACTGATCCAAAAAAGGAAGTAATTAGGGAATAAAGGGCAGGGTTATAGTGCTGATATTGATGATTGCTATAAATCAACAATACTGATTACTTATGAAAACATAAGGTCTAAACTTCAGTCACTGAGTTTTATAATGTGCCTAATAAGGTGGCGTTATTGGTGTTGAAGTATTTTATACCTAAAACTCAATTATCAATAACTTTGTAAACCATTACGGTTTTTTTGTTTGTTTTTTTTGTTTTTGTTTTTGTTTTTGGGTCACACCCGGCAGTGCTCAGGGGTTACTCCTGGCTCCATGCTCAGAAATTACTCCTGGCAGGCACGGGAGACCATATGGGGCACCGGGATTCGAATTGATGACCTTTTTGCATGAAAGGCAAACGCCTTACCTCCATGCTATCTCCCGGGCCCCAAACCATTACGTTTTACTTAAATCAAGTTTGAAAATAAAAAGAAGAGAAACCAAAAAAACATACTCCAGATATGGAAAATGACTAAAAGTAAAAAGTAAAATAGCAAATCATAAATTCAGATTCTAGAATTAAAATTATAGTTTATTAGTAATTTTAAATGGGAAAACTTACTTAAAAAGCTGATTGGATGGAAATTGTAACAGTCCCATAATTAGCATATTCAAGAGACACATCATAGTAAGCTGAAAATTTCAGGATGAGTAAGGGAATAGAAATTAAGTGTAAGCTACAAATACTATTAAAAACCAAAGTAAAATTCAAGATAACACAATACAATGTTTTGACCACTAAACATCATATTTAGTGAACAATATAATAAATAACATTGCTTTCAAATGCATATAAGAAAAATTGTGGTAAATACAAAGATATATATATATATATAAAGACAATTGTTTTAGAAAAAGTATCTTTAGCAAGCAACAAATCAATAGAAATAAAAGTACAGCTATTAAAAATCTGAAGTCCGGGAGGTAAGGCGTTTGCCTTTCATGCAAAAGGTCATCGGTTCGAATCCCGGTGCTCCATATGGTCCCTCGTGCCTGCCAGGAGCAATTTCTGAGCATGGAGCCAGGAGTAACCCCTGAGCATTGCCGGGTGTGACCCAAAAACCAAAAAAAAAAAAATCTGAAGTCCACAGACATATGCACATGTGTATCTATGCCTATATATAGCTGTTTCTATTTCTAATTTAAACTTTGAATAAAGTGGATAATTCTATTATTGAGCTGTCCTTAAAATATTGGTTAAAAGAACCATATAAAGTTAGTCACAAAGAAAAATATTTCTATAAGCCACAAAAATTATATATACATTGTATATTACTATTTCTGATACAGTATAATTAAACTGGAAAATTTTAATCAAAGTCAGAAATAAACCAATAAAAATAATTGAAAAATCACTAGTAAAATAAAATTATATAAACTCATAAGTAACCATAGGTATAGTGGGAAATGACATAATAGAATTGGAAACCAGAAAATCCAAGAATAGCTCACTGAAAATAAAACAAAGAAAAACAACACATCTATTGTTTAATAAACTTAATAAAGGATTAACAAACAAAGCAAAACAGTAAGTGTGGAAACTTTAAGACACAAAAATAGTTCTGAAGGACTGTAGCAATAGTACAGGTAGCAAGGGAACTTTGCCTTGCATGTGGCCAACCCAGTTTTGATTCCCTGCATACCATATGGTCCCCCAAGCCCACCAGGAGTGATTCCTGAGTGCAGAGCCAGAAATAACCCCGGAACACCACCAAATGTGGCCCCAAAACTTTAAAATTTAAAGTCTCTTAAGTTCTGAAATAATCATTTACTCAATTCTATTGCAATAGAGCTGAAATGAAACCATCTGAATGAAATTGATGGCTTTCTAAAGATATTTAGCTGCTCAAACCAATAGAAGTTGTGGAAGTTCTAAATAATTAAGAAAACAATACTACTTATATTGCATCCAACAGGAGCAAATGCTTAGGATTAAAGTTCACCAAGAGTGAAAGACTACTATTATGAAAATTACAAGACATTTTCAAAAGAATATAATAGGACAGGACAGTAAGAGAAGGGGAAACACTTATAAATGAATAGGGAGAAATAGTATAGTCAAAATGTCCATTTACCAACAAATTTATAAGTTTATTGTAATCTCAATCAAAATATCATGTTATATTTTGAAAGAAAATATAATTAAAATGTTAAGATTTTTATGGAAGCATAAACCGCTAGAGCAATGCTGGGAGAAGGGAAAGAAAAATGGAAGCATGGTATTACCTGACTTCAAACTAGATTACATAGTGATAGTAGCTTAAATGGTGTGATATTGGAATTAAACTATGAGTCCTTGGAATGAACTTAAATGCCCCAAAATAAATCTGCAAGTATTATGGCATTTAATCGATGACAATGAAGCTATAATTACACAATAGACAAAGGAAAATCTCTTCAACAAATTGTGTTGGAAAAACTGGATAATTTTTATAAGCAAAAGACTGAAATCGAACTACTCTCTAAACCTACAAACACACACACACACACACACACACATACATACATACATACACACACAAATTTAAAAGCAGACTAAAAATCTCCATGTAAACCTCAAACCATAATTAGATATAACAAAGCATAGGTGAAATATCCTAAGATACAAGTGTTAGAGATATCTTTAGAGACTTAGTGACTGGCCCCACCTAAAAGGGAAAAATAAAAGCAAAGACAAGCAATCAAAGATGTTTAACTGGGGCTAGAAGCATCAGTGCAGCAAGTAGGACATTTACTTTGCATGTGATTAACCCAGTTTTGATCTCTGGCATCCCATATGGTCCCCTGAGGCTCGCAGGAATAATTTCTGAGTGCAAAGCCAGGAGTAACACATAAACATCACCATGTGTAGCCCAAATCCTCCCTCTCCTCACCCCCCCAAAAAATCCTAAGTTAAACTGACTTTCTTTGGTTGATAAAATTTTAAACAGAACAAAAAATTTTTATTAAACAGAAGATATTTTCATATCAAATATCTAATAAGGCTTTATATGAAGGCTTATAAAGGTATATAGGTTTAGAAAGATATGCAAAGACTTATACAACTCAACAACAAAAACAACAACCCAATTAAAAATCTGGAAAAAGATTGAAATAGACACTTCTTCAAAGAAGACTTATTGGCTTATAGGCATATGAAACATTCTCATCATCACTGATCATTGGGAAAATGCTACTAAAACTACAATGAGATATCACCTTACATCAAAAAGCAACCTACATCAAAAAAAGCATTAACAAGTGTTGGAGAAGGTGTGGAGAGGAAGCTTTATGCATTGTTGGTGGGAATGTAAATTGGGACAACCTCTTAATAGTATACTGTTTCTCCAGAAGCTGAAAACAAGCAATTTTACTTTGGGTTCTCTATTTGAAGAATATATAAACACTAACTAAAGATTATAATACCAGCTATTTGTTTTAGCATTATTTGTAATAGCTGAAAATTAGAGGATTCACTCATGTGATTGAATTCAAAATATGCAATATATACAAATGTATACACACTAGAATGTTATTCAGCTATAAAATTATTAAATTTACGTAGCAATTCTCCCTGAACTAATCTATTAATTTAGTGCTGCCTCAATAAAATTGTCAAAGGGATAATTCTCAATAGCAGAAAAATGATCATATTTCTATGGAAAAGTAAATATGCAAATATCACTAGAAAAATGTTAACAAAAGAGTAATAAGGAATACAAGTGTTACCAAATATTAAAATGAATTAAAACACTAGGTTCTTGACAAACTAATTTTCCCACCAGTGGAATAAATATAGATTCCATATTTAAGACAAATGCTTAAATGAAAATGTATACTATTATGACAATGATGTCGAATACTAGTAAAGGAAAAAGAGTATTCAGAAAGTAGTATTGAGAAGCAAAATTTAATTGAATTAATATTTCTCATCTGTCCTTAAACCAAAATAAACATTAAAATGCTAGAAAGATAGTACAGGGAATGGCACTTGCCATAGCAATGAGCAAATCTCGTTCTTCCCTTGGCACTCCATATGGTTTTCCTGAGTACCACCAGGAGGAACCCCTAAGCACAGCACTGAACAATGCTGGATGCGTCTCAAAAAATAGACCAACAAAGTCACAAAACCATAAACCACAAATTAGTAGAAGAAATGTAGAAATAATTTTTAAAAAAATAATAAGCCTTGAATTGGTGGGTCTCTTTTGTTTTTCATAGGGGCCATATCCAATGGAACTAGGGAGAGGAAGCATGAACCACTCACTCTCTGAGATGTTGGACCACCAGGGCTTGGGAACATGAGTGTTGGGATTCTAGCTCAATATCCAGCACATGCTAGACTTGTGGTCTTACCACAAAAACAAAAAACAAACAAACAAAAAAACTCGACTATTTTTTTTGAAGGAACACCCCAAAATGCTCAGTGCTTACTCCTATTTCTGCTAAGGCATCACTCCTGGAAGATTCAGAGGGCCATATGGGATGTTGCAGGGGGGGGGGGTCAAATTGGGTCACTTGAATGCATATCAAGTGTCTACCCACTGAACTATTGCTCCAGCCCCAAGTACTTTTTCTTTTAAGCATGACAAAAATCCCAAAAGTTGTTAATAAAACAATTGTTACAAAAATTGTTTTAAAAATTAGAAGTTGTCCTAGAACAGTGAGTATATTAGAGTAGATCAGAAAAGAAATGTCAAATCGAGGTAACACTTAAAATTTGCACAATAGGATTTACATTATGTATGTCAAAGTCCAATTCTTAATAACTGAGAGTTGCCTAAAAGCTATAAGAAAAATTCAACCTCTAACAGACATAAGAAAGCTTCAGAGAAATACAAATTGGAAAATACATAGGGAAAACTCAAATATAAAGAAACACATATGAAAATATATTAGATGACAGTTTTCATAAGAGATGCAAATTCCATCTGAAATAGCATTATTTTGGCCCATTAAGCAAAAAATTTGAGTTTGTCAATATGCAGTGGAACTTAGAATAAAATATTGGTGCTTTTAAAGCTGACAGAAGAAAATGAGAATTGATATAACCTCTTCGGGATGGAATCTTCCAAAGTTAAAAGTGCACAAATGTTGATCCAGTAACTCTGCTGTTGGAAATATTTTGTCTACTAAATTTAAGGTGTATATATATATTGTGTGTGTGTGTGTGTGTGTGTGAAAATACATGTTCTGAAAACTTTAGCTATGAGGTTAGTGAGACAGTATAGCAGCTAAAATAATTGCCTTGCATGAGGCTGACATAGGTTCTATCTCTGAGATCCATTTCGTCCACTGAATACTGCCAGGAGACATCCCTAAGTTCAGAGCCAGAAGTAAGTCTTTTTTTTTTTTTTTTTTTTTTTTTTTTTTTGGTTTTTGGGCCACACCCGGCGGTGCTCAGGGATTACTCCTGGCTATCTGCTCAAAAATAGCTCCTGGTAGGCATGGGGGACCATATGGGATGCCGGGGATACGAACCTACCACCTGGGTCAGCTGCTTGCAAGGCAAACACCTCTGTGCTATCTCTCCAGCCCCCAGAAGTAAGTCTTAAGCACCCTCAGGTATTACCCCCCACCCACCCACACACACATTTTGTAAATGGGCAAGATCCATAGGAAAATGTGGTTAGAGATTAATTACAGGGATTTAACCCAGGGGAGGAAGCTCATTTTTAATTACATATCACCCTGTGCAATATACACATTTTTAAAAAAATAATAGGCAAGTGTGAAAATATTATTTGAGTAACAATAAATTTTTTTCTAATGTTGAAACAGAACAATAAAGACTCGGGAGTGATTTTAAAAGTATACAAAGAACTTTTACCATGAACAGTGGCAAATAGTTCTCACTTTACATATAATATCCCTACAAAAAATAGTTTCTATCATATGCATTTGTATTCTGGACTGGAGAAAACAAATAATTTCCTGATGGAGATGGAGAGAAGTCGTAAAAACTCACTCTAGGACTTTTGACAGTATGTTGAAGTCTGGGGTAATGGGGAATGATGAAGACTCTGGAGGGGGAACCTGGTGGCCTGGGAAGGCTCCTCTCCACCTCGGGATGCTGTGACCCTTGTCACCATTACCAATGCAACACCTTTCTGCTAGCTGACAGTTTAATGAGTGTTTCACCCAAGGCATTCACACGTGTAGGAAATCCTGGTAGATTTGCAAGTGCCCATTAGGTCCAAGTTCTCAGAGCTCCTGATTTGGATATCTCCTGGATTTTGGAATTGCTCCATCTTCCCAGTGTTGAATGTCTAGTGCAAAGAAGTGAACTAGATTCATGACAAGCACGTGTAAGGAAAAGATGAAAGTGGATGATGGATAAACCCTATCCCTCTTCAACAAAGAGCTCTGAAGAAATGGGACTCCTTTTAAGAATTTCTTGTAAGAACTGGTCCAAGATGTGTCAATAAAGGGCCCAGTGCATTGAGCATAAATGAGTTTACCCAGACAGAGCAGGAGGCAGGTAGACAAGTGTGGGCAAAGGGGAAGCTTCTCTTTGCTGGGAAACACAGCTTCATCCTACCCCTCAGTGGGTGAGCATCAATGTGTGGCAGGGAACATGATCAAATTATCCCAGACTTCAGAAACTCCTGGGGTTTGGGTGCAGCAGTCTGAGGTGTCGGAGAGAAGACAGTCAGCAAAGAACACCTGTAGACAGAGGAAGCCCTGATTTGACCAGTTCCCCCCTCCCAGGGAAGTAGGCAACCCATGGGCCATCTCTGGACAGTCTTTCATTTTGCTTTATTTTCTTTCATTTTATTTTGATTGGGGCAGACTTGGGAGCTCTCCGGAGTCCAACCCTCTGGTGAGTCTCACCAACTGGGCTGGATCTTCAATACAAGGGCCCCAGGATTTGAGGATACTATCAGGCCCTAGATCCTCTAGGGCTATCCCCAGCAATGTTTTGAGGGACCATGTAGTATTGGGGATCAACCTGGAATTTGTGGGGATGTGAGGTATATGCCTTAACCCTGTCCTATTTTTTTTCCTTGTTTTAGTTTTTGGGCCACACCTGGCAGCACTCAGGGGTTACTCCTGGCTCTACAATCAGAAATTACTCCTGGTAGGCTCAAGGATCATATGGGATGCTGGGGATTGAATCCAGGTTGGGTGCATGCAAGACAAATGCCCTACCTGCAGTGCTATCACTCTGTTTCAACATCTGTTTCTTGTAGTCACTTCCACTCCTTCTAAAGTCTTTCTGAGATGGAGTGACCAGGTAGAGTCTGATCTATGTGTGCTGCCTCCTTGCCAGCCCTATGCTATGCTTAGAGAACTCTCTCAGCACTCAACTCCTGGAGAGGGACAAAACCCTTCCTTCCTGATTCCATCTGTAAGGTTGCAAGTCAGTATTGCTCCAATGGATCACAAATCATGTTTCAAGGTTACAGGCAACTGACTGCATAAAAAGAATATATTGGAAATTATTTATCAAGACCATATTTAAAAAGAGAAAAAGTTCATGTCAGGGTCAGAGAGATAACACAGAGGTAGGGTGTTTGCCTTGCACGCTGCAAACCAGGACAGACCCGGGTTTGATCCCCTGGCATTCCATATGGTCCCCTGAACCTTCAAGAAACGATTTCTGAGCACATAGTAAGGAGTAATCCCTGAGAATCACCGGGTGTGGCCTAAAAATCAAAACAAAAACATAAACAAAAGTTCAGGTCAACAATGAATACAATCTCTTTCCTTTATCCCCCACTGGTATTATCTAAATCTCAAGGTGTTATAAGATAAAAATGCCATTTGCAGGCCAGAGTGATAGCACAAGGGTAGGGCTTTTGTCTTGCACACAGCAACCTGGGACAGACTGGGGTTCAATTTCTGGCATCCCATATGGTCCCCTGAGCCTGCCAGGAGCGATTTCTGGGAACAAAGCTAAGAGGAACGAACCCTGAGTGCTGCCGGGTGGGACCCCAAAACCAACCAAACAAAAAAGTTATTTGCAATGGGTTTTGTGATGTGGTCAGATTGATAACTGTTACTGTTCACAGATTTTAATCCCTTCCTTTTTCTTTAGTAGAAAGGGATTAAAATGTCTTCTAGGGTGAAAACATTAAGAATTTGGGAGTAGTTTGACTCTCTAATCCACAGCTTTCTTTTTGGCTCCTCCTTCCTTTTCTATAAGGAGCTGTGAATTAGGAAATCACCCTCTGAGCTTGCAGGGCAGAGCAGGGAGGGAAGGAGAGCCCTAAGATGATACCAACAGGTTCTGAGAGGTTAAGCATATTCCCTAGGAGAAAACAGCTCAGCCTGATGGTGACTCTGTGACTCATTATAAAACTGGCCAAAAAAGGACCAGAAGAAAAAAATACATTGAGAGGAATCTTTTTTTCTTCACCTATTACTTTGGCCACCGATACATACCCTGCCTTAGCCCCAAATCCACTGATGCGGGTAAAAAACTGTCTGGGTACCACAATTCTGACCAAGGGATCGAGTACATAATAGGGTCCTTGTCCTAAGTGAGGGGTCCCCCATATGAAGTTGACCACTAGCCAATCAGTCCTAGTACCAACTCCCACATTGCTAGATTATCACAATTAGTAGTCTGACTTGCATCTCCAGGACAACATTAGGCCGTAGCTCAGTGGGAGGGTACATACTTCATGTTTGAAGACCTAGGATCAACCCCTGGCACAATCACCTCTGCCAAAATCAAATGTAACAAAGATAACAAAGATGCTTGCAGACTTTGGGCTTTCAAAAATTTATTTCTGTCTCCACCCTTACACTCAATCCCTTAGAGATAGATTCCTTGCCTGGAAGTTGAACATTTTTACTTAGGTTCAATCTTGCATTTCTTAGATTCTCTTTTTCCTACTGACTCAATACCACCTTTTATCTATAAGGAGTTCCAGGATGCAGAGGAAGCACAGCAAAACCATAGTTTTCTGGGGTTTTTTTGCAGAATGGAAACACCACCTGCCTACAAACCCTCCCTCCTTTCTTTCTTTTTGTTTTTTGAGTCATACCTGGCAGCACTCGGGGATTACTCCTGGCTCTACGCTCAGAAATCACTCCTGGCAGGCTCGGGGGACCATATGAGATGCTGCGATTCGAACCACTGACCTTCTGCATGCAAGGCAAATGCTTTACCTCCATGCTATCTCTCCAGCCCCCCTCCCTCCTTTCTTTTTTTGTTTTTCTTTTTATTTTCTTTTTATTGAGATGAAAAGCAGTACATAACAGTGAAAATATTGGACCAATAACAGGTCAGGTGTGTAAGATATGGTAATGTACATTGCTAATCTAAATTCACATGTCACAAGTTCTTTAAGCCTTGATAGAATACCTATTAATTAACATAGTGAATAAGCAATTAACTTAGCAATTAACAGTTTTTCTGTGGAAAGTATGTGCTTGTACAGCATCACAGTCAGTTTTTTTCAAGATACATTATCATTTGCGGTTTTTCAAGTTATTCAACTACACAGTGACAATAAATGAGGGCCTTTCCACCACCAATGTTATCCTCCCTTCCTCTCTATTCCCAAGCGCATATTCCTCCTTTTTTTATCTTTTTTTCTTTTTCTTTCTTTTTCTTTTTTTTTTTTTTTTTTTTT
>PVKC010001988.1:0-16810 GCA_004027635.1 Crocidura indochinensis
GGGGCCACACCAGCAGTGCTCAGAGGTTAGTCCTGGCTCTGTACTCAGAAATCCCTCCTGGCAGGCTCGGGGGACCATATGGTATGCTGGGAATCGAACCCAGGTCCATCTGAGTGATTGGCCTTTTTAGGATTTTCACTTCCTCCTAATTAAGTTTTGGGAGATGATATTTTTCCAGAAATCTGTCCATTTCTTCTAGGTTCTCTAGCTTAACTGAGTACAGTTGTTCATGATAAGATCCCATAATGTCTTGGATTTCTTGTAATATTTCCCCTTTTATTACTAGTCTGATTAATTTGAGTGTTTTTCTTATATTCCTTGTGAGTCTTGCTAGTAGTTTGTCTTATCTTTTTTGTTCTTTAAAAAATCAACTTCAGGTCACATTACTTATTTGTATTGTTTTCTTTATTTCTATATTGTTGATTTTGTTCTGGTTTGTATTATTCATTTTCTTTTGCTTGTTTTTGAGTTACTTTGTTGTTGGTTTTCCAAATATTTAAGATGTCTCTTTAGGTTGTTGATGTTGTCTTTTTCCTCTTTCCTAATGTAGGCCTGTATTGCTATTACTGGTCTTGCTGTGTTCCATAGAATTTGGCAATTTGTCTCTTTATTGTCATTAGTTTCAAGGAATCTCTTTATTTTTTTTCTTTTATTTCCTCATTGAACTATTTGTTGTTGAGCAGCATGTTGCTTAGTCTCCAGGTGTTAGATTTTCTCCACATTTATTTTTACAATCAGTACTGCTCTCTATGGCATTGTGGTCTGATAGAGTGATTGATATCATTTTTATATTTGTGACTTTATGTAGGTTAGACTTGTGTCCTCAAGTGTGCTTTATTCTGGAGAAAGTTCCATGTGCACTTGAGAAGAATGTGTAATCTACTTTTTGAGGATGAAAGGTCCTGTATACATCTATCAATCCTAATTCTTCTAATTTCTCATTCAGGATTATTATGTCTTTGCTAGTGTTTTTTTCTAATGGATCTGTTTAGTGGGGATAATGGGATGTTGAAATCTCCAACTATCAGGTTTCTGTCCTTATGCTTCTCTAAGTTTGTGAGCAAAAGCAGTACATATTTTGCTGTGTGTATATTTGGTGCACAGATGTTGAACATCTAACAGAGTTAGAACTTCTTGTTCTATTATTTCCATCCACGATCAATAAGTAGTGTCCATCTTTGTCTCTATGTACTTTCTTGAGTTTGAATGCAATTTGGATTGATATGAGTATGGCAGTCACAGCTTTTTTTTTTTTTTTGGTTTCCAGTGGCTTGTATAAGTATATAATTGTTTTACATCCTTTCACTCTTATTTTTCTTTTTTGTCTGCTAATGTCTTTAACCCTCATTCCGATGTAAATGAGAGTTTTGCTGGAGAGTAGAAACTATATTGGAAGATTTATTTATGCAGTAATTTAAATATGTCATTCCAATCTTTTCTTGCCTGGATTGTTTCAAATGGAAGATATGGTTTGATTCTTATGTTTTTTCCTTTGTATTTCAGGATTTTCTTCTCCCTTACTGCTTTAAAGAGTACAAATCTATTTTTTTTGTTTTTGTTATTTGGTCACTTGAATTACTATATGTCTTTGTGTTTGGCACTCCTTTTGAATTTGGACTTGTAGAGACTCCTCTTTCTCTATAGTGGGAGACTGACTGCTCTGCTATTATCTCCCTCACTGTGTTCTTTATCTTTCTCTTTTTCTTTGCATTCTGATATTCCTATACTTTGGATATTATTTCTCTTGTCTTTATTCAGTAAGTATTTTATATTTTATTCCAATGTTTTATCTTTCCTTTCTTTTTGACTTCTTTATCATTGCTGGCTTGTAATTTGCATTCAAGTTTGTCTATGTGATTCTCCACCTGTGTAATTCTACTATTATGGCTTTCTAACATATTCTTAGTTCCTTCAGTTCTATTTGTATGGATTCTCCCCTCTTCTGAATGAGTTCTTTTAAATGGTTGAATTGTTCATCTATAGATTTTTAATTTTGCAGGCAAGTGATTCCTTGATTTACATTGCTTAAGTTCTCATCTATAAGCTTCAGGCATTTTGGTGGATTTGTAGAATTTCCAGGATTTCTCTCCATAGTCCCAATTGTAGGTGTCTTCCTTAGATTCCTCATTGATCTTTGCATTTAATAGTTTAATAGTTTAGAATGCTGGAATACCAGTGTGAAAATGAATAACATACCATGTTCATGGGTAGGTAGAATCAACATATTCAAAACAATTATCTTACCTAAACTTTTATATAGATTCAACGCAATCCCTATCCAAATTTATACATTATTTTTAAGGACTTAGAAGAATCAATTAAAATTTATCTAGAACCACAAGAAAACTCAGGTTAGCCAAGTACATATGGAAAAACAAGAAGCTGGGTGGCATCTCTTTACCTAACCTGAAGCTTTACTATAAAGCCATAGTGATCAAAACAGCATGGTACTGGAACAAAGACGGAGACTCAGACCAGTGGGTTAGAACAGAATATTCAGTGGTAAGCCCACAAATATACAGTCAACTAATATTTGACACAAGACCTAAGAACTTAAAATGGAACAAAGACAGTCTCTTCAATGAATTGTGTTGGAACAACTGGATAACACCTGTTACAAATTAAAAATTGATCCATACCACAGACCTTACACAAAATCAACTCAAAATGTATTAAAGACCTTGAAATCAAACCAGAATCTATAAAGTTTATTGAGGAAAAATAGGCAGAACACCCCAAGATGTATATATCAAAAAAAGTATTTGAGGATAGAATGCCAATGACAAGAACTTTAGCATCAAACCGAAATAAATGGGACTACATCAAACTAAAAAGTTTCTGCATGGCAAAAGAAACCCTACTTAATACTAGAAGACAGAATGGGAAAAATTTTGTACTTAACATGTCAGCTAAAGGGTTGATATCTAGAATATACAAAGCACTCAGAAAACTGAGCTCCAGAAAATCTAATGAAGTCAGAGAAAAATGGGTAGAAGAAATGGATAGACACTTCTCCAAGAAAGACCAAAAGATGTCCAGCAAACACATGAAAACATGCTCATCTTCACTCATCATTAGGGAAATCCAAAGCAAGACAACAATGAGTTACCACCATACACCAGTGAGGATGGCTCACCTCAAAAATAATGGGAACAATCTCTGTTGATGGGGATGTGGTAAGAAAGGAACTTTCATTCACTGCTGGTGGGAATGCTGCCTGGTCCAAAACCCTTTGGAAAATAGTGTGGAGAGTGCTCAGTAAATTCAGAATAGAGCTGCCATATGACCCAGCAGTTGCTCTCCTGGGTGTTTATCCCCAGTCAGAAGGGCATTCATTCCAAAATATGTGTGCACTCCACTATTTATCGCAGCACTCACAGTACAATAGCCTAGATTTGGTATCAACCTAGATGCCCAACAACAGATGAGTAGATTCTGAAGATGTGGTTTTTATACACAATGGAATACTATATAGTAGTTTGAAATGATATAATCATGGGTTTTTCAGCCACATGAATGGATCTACAAAATATTATGTTAAATGAAGTAAACCAGAATATTAAGGATAAATACAGAATGATAGCAATTTTCTGAGGTAATTTCATATATACATGTAATACTCCATGAACAAATACAACCGTCTAATAGGGTAGAAACTCCAAGCACTGGAGTTGTCAACATTTACTGGGAGGTAGTATTCAAAACAAGTTGAAGAGGAACAGAAAGCCTTGACTATCCATTATACCATAGAGAAATCAGCAATAATGGAAACAATGGCTTAGAGTGAACAACTATATAATCAGCATTTTACTACAAAGGCCTATAATAATGTCTTAGGGAGCTTATACACAGATACAGGTAAAGAATATGAGTGAAAGCCAGTGACTCCAGCGGCAGCATTTCCTAACAATGTGTTTTAATGCCTGAATCTTAACTAGATATAAAATAACCTCACAACTTCTCTGTCCACAGCGGCTCTTGGATACAAAAGATGGACACTCTAATTTGACACCTCGGTATTCAGTCATACTGGATACCATATTCAGTTTGCATTATGATAATGTCTTGATAAAACACTCCAATATACCCTTTTTCTCTGGTTTATGTCCTCTAGTTTATGTCCTCTACTAGGACCTGAAGCATATGACCATTCAGACCACTGAAACAGTCAACTTTGAACCACAGACTAATGTTACAGGATGTACTCATCAAACATGTATGGGAAAATTAACATTTCCTTTCTCTCTCTTTTCTTCTCTCTTCTCCCTACTTCTTTCCTTCTGCCCTTTCTTCTTCTACCTCTTCATCATCAATTCAATGAATGTCAAATAAAACTCACACTGTTAGTTGCTCTTTAGGAAAGGAACTTTGATACATAAGATGCAAGCAGAACCAAAACATGTGAAGTTAAGGAAGAAAAGAAAACAGAAACAAGACAATAAAATTAGTCTGTGGTTTTGCAGTTGACTGTTTCAATGGTCTGAATAATCATATGCTTCAGGTCCTAATAAAGGATAAGCCGGAAGAAAAGGGTATCCAAGGTGTTGAATTAGGGTGTCCACTCTTTTTATCCAAGAGTCTTTGTGGACAGAGAAGTTGAGAGGTTATTTTATACCTAGTAAAATTAAGGCATTAAAACACATTGTTAGGAAACACTGCCACTGAAGTCTCTGGCTTCCAATCATATTCTTTACCTGTATCTGTGTATAAGATCCCTACAACATTATTATAGACCTTTGTAGTAAAAGACTGATTACATACCTGTTCGCTCTAAACCATTGTTTTGGTTGTTGCTGGTTTCTTTATGGTATAATGAATAGTAGAGACTTTGTGTTGTTTCTGTTCCACTTGTTTTGAACACTGCTCCCCAGTAAATGCCAACAACTACAGTGCTTGGAGTTTCTACCCTATTAAAACATTGTACTTGTTCTTGGAGTAGTACATGTATATATAGTATATATTTTAAATACCTCAGAAAAGTGCTATCATTCTGTATTTATCCTTCATCTTCTGGCTTACTTCATTTTAACACAATATTTTGTAGATCCACCCATGTGGCTGAAAAACCCATGATTGTATCATTTCTAATTGCTATGTAGTATTCCATTGTGTATAAATAACACATCTTGATCCACTCATCTATTGTTGGGCTTTGAGGTTGGTTCCAAATCTTGGCTATTGTACTCAGTGCTGCAATAAATAGTGGAGTGCACACATATTTTGGGATGAATGTCTTTCTGACTTGGGGATAGACACCCAGGAGAGCAACTGCTGGGTCATATGGCAGCTCTATTCTGAATTTACTGAGCACTCTCCACACTGTTTTCCAAAGGGGTTGGACCAGGCAGCATTCCCACCAGCAGTGGATGAGAGTTCCTTTCTTACTACATCCCCACCAACAGAGATTGGTCCCATTATTTTTGAGGTGAGCCATCCTCAAAAGTATGGTGGTACCTCATTGTTGTCTTGCTTTGGATTTTCCTAATGATGAGTGAAGATGAGCATGTTTTCATGTGTTTGTTGGCCATCTTTCGATCTTCTACCCATTTTTCCCTGGCTTTATTAGATTTTTTGGAACCTATCTTTAAGTGCTTAAACAGAAAATTATTAAAAAATGAATAAATATTATAAAAGTCTGAGGAGTAACCGTTGATCAAATAAAAGCCAGGAAAATATAAAATCTGAGTCATTCTAGGTCTGTGTCTTCATTTTCATGTATCTGTTGAATCTTTCTCATAGGCAATGTCCTTCCAAATGGTTCTCAGGGGCCTCAGGGGTCACTTAAGTAAGACCTGGTTGAAGATCAGTCCAGAATCACAATGGAACACAATGAAGAGTAGTCATCCTAGGGGTATTGGGGGCCACCGAGTCTCTACCAGGTGAATGGAAGACCATGTGGTTATAATGACACAACTAGAGTATTTGTGAAAACAAGGTATGTGCTCTGAACTCTGATCTGTCTCCCTGGCTCCATTGCATTGTTTTAAAACTGCATGACAAGTCCCCCACATCTATGTACATTTGAATGATTAGTATCAACCAGTTCCTCTCCAATAGGAATTAATACTTGAGTCATATAAGTTCTCAAGTATGAGTCTTGCTATTTCTTATCGCTATTTAGGTGGGAGTCTTTTGGGGAGGGTGAGGTGTGTGGGTTGAATTCTTGGTTCAAACCAAAATAACATTCAGGGGCTACGTTTGACTCTGTACTCAAGAGTGACTACTGGTTATTGGTGCTTGACAGACCATTCAGTGCTTGGATTGAATTGAATGCAAAAGAGGCGCCTTAATCCCCCGTACCATCTCTCTGGCCCCAAGACTTTATTCTTTTATTTATTTATTTTTGGCCACAAAGACTCTTTAGATTATTCTTTTGCTTATGGACCCATCTATCATTATGTCAGAAGAACGTGACACCTTCAACTTTAGAGATGTCTTTATTGTTGCTGCTATTTCTGCTGCTATTCCTGTCCTTGGCCATCTGTGCTTTTCTCTTCAGAACTTGATTTCCTTCTGTTTCATTTTTTTATCTATTGTCCTCTCATATTTCCTCAAGAATTCTCATTTACTTTGATCTTTTGACTCAGAATAGCTATAGAACCTATCATTTCTTCAACGTAACCTGCCCAGTACCTTGACCACAAAGCCCCAAGTTACTTCTTGTATTGCACAGTGAGTGAGTGAGTGACTGAGTGTGTGTACGTGTGTGTGTGTTTTCCTGGAACTGAGCATAGGGCCTCACATATGCAAGGCAAGTACATCCCTGCTCCACACTGATCACACCTGTGAGATCATCCCAGTGTTCCTTCCTAGCACTGTTTTAGGATTCTTGGATGTTTTTACTCTGTAGTTTGAACAAGACCTGAAGTTATCTTCAAAATCCCAGAAAAAACTACTTTCAGTTCCCTGAGTTAGGTATGTGAAGGAAGAGCAACTAGATTAAATTTTAGGATAGATAAAATTTTAGATAATAATTAGTACTCAGAAATCGCTCCTGGCTTGGGGGAACAAGTGGGACATCTGGGGATCGAACTGCAGTCTGTCCTAGGCTAGCGCATGCAAGGCAGACACCTTACCACTTGTACCACTGCTCTAGCCCCATGTCTTTACTTTTTTTTTTTTTTTTTTTTTGGTTTTTGGGCCACACCCGGTGACGCTCAGGGGTTACTCCTGGCTATTTGCTCAGAAGTCGCTCCTGGCAGGCACGGGAGACCATATGGGGAACCGGGGGATCGAACCGCGGTCCGTCCTAGGTTAGCGCATGCACCTTTTCTCCAGCGCCACCGCCCGGCCCCCATACTTTTTAATGTTGCCCTAGCCCCATTTTGGGGGTAAAAATAATTAGAACATTATTCCCATAGCAGAACGTGAAGTCAAAATCTTCATCCCAAATATTCACAAAAGCATAGCTGCTATGTCAAAGGCTACTATGGAAGAAGAAAACTACTCAGGACGTTGAGAACTTTGAATTCTCATTCCGTCTAATGTGGGTGATGCGTGTCAGACAACATTTGTGAACATTTGCCTCAGCTTGTTTCACATCACTTTTTAGCACCATGCAGCAGGGTAAACACATTTAATCTGTTAAACATGTATTGAAATTTCCCACTTCCTGGGCCACAGTAGCTATATTTCCAGTGTTCCAGAACCACACAAGATAGTTAATGACACCTACTCAGTTTGGATCACAAACACATCCAGTTCATTCTGGCAGAAAGTTCTATTGAACTGTGTTGCCCTTAGACATAGAGCCAGGAACTTTACAAAGCCTCCCTCGAAAAGAAGAATCAGGCAGTTGAACTCCCTGCACTCAGCTTTTTTATCTCCAGGACAACAGTTTACTGAAACTACGGAGTAAAAAAGCCCCAGAGATGTCAGTTCCCCAAGCCGACCTTTTATTCACAACCCTTTCTGTAGGGGAAGGTAAAAACCATGTGGTGTCATCTGGACTATGGCTTCAGAGTTCCTTTCATATTTTTCCCTTTTATATTTTAAAGAGAAAACAAAAGAGACCACGTTTCCTGTTTTCCTCTACCTTTTCTCTTCCCTGGCTTGGAGTTGAAAGGCAGGCTTAAGAACAATGCTGTGTTCTCTGTATTCAGCCTTCCTTTTAGCTTCCAGAAAGGAAGAGAAGAGGTGGGGGTGGGGAGGACAAAGTCACCTTGCCTTATAAAATTCCTGGCTTCAAGTGATATGAAATAAATGTCCGTAGCAAGGCAGCCCTAGAGCCTGGCTTAGGATCTTGGAGACCCACCATTCCAGGTGGTCCAGAAAAGGAGGACCAGGCTTGCCTTCCCCTCAGTCTCTGCTCCCTGATCCTTTCTCATGCAAAATAAAAACTGGTAGAAGCCTCTCTCTGATCACTGAAGTTCTGGGCTCAACAGCCCAGCAGCCAGTCCTTCCTTCTTGGAGCAGGATTGTCATCACTGCACTGCGGTGAGGGCAACCCAGCAGCCGCTGTCCCCTCCAGGAAAACAAAAATAGCAAACTTTCTGTTCCAAAGCCTTTGCATGGAGCATAGCCACCATCTGCCTCAAGGCTAGGGACAGAGGGAGAGTTCTGCTGAAAGGTCTGGCTAGGGTGGTGTGTGAAGCTGGAAATGAGAGATGTGCTCTCCAGCTCTCCAGGCTCATCCACCCCCTCTTAGAGATTTCTTTGGAAGGAGCACCAGCTTTGCTTCTTCTGTGACTGCCTAATAATAATAGCAGCAGCAATAAAGTAGCACGTTTCAACTCCCTTCTGTCTAACAGCAATTCTGCTCAGAGGGTACTTTTGCCAACTTTATTATGTGGATGGGGAAGTGATACCAGAAGATTGGCCCTCCTGCTCAAGGTCACATAAGTTCTAACTGGGATTTGAACCCCGCTGTTCTGGGCATACGCACCATGCTGCTGACCAATGCCAGTAGCTTAGCAGTGAAGTAGACCTGGAAAAAGATTAGGAGAAAAATTACCAAAGTTAACAATCCTCTCCAAATACTGCAGTTTCATTTTTTCCCCTATTGATCTGACCCAGTTAGCTCTTCACAAACCCAAGTGGGATTGGACTTGAATAGAGATGTTTCATAAAGACATGTCCATCATACTGTACAATGGATCTTACTTAGTCAGGACACCTAAGAAGGCACTAAGTGTGGAGGGTTTCTTTTAAACCATCCTTTTATTAGGAGCTCATTAGGAACAAAGGAACTGTGTTCCTTTGTTCCACACACATAGGTTGAACACTCAAGAAACTGAGGTAGGGTGTCAGGTATTTTGAGTAATAAAGTCATTTTTACTCATCCAGGTATATGTGAAGAATTCCCCTGCAGGCCCTCATGTGTTTATTTATCTCTTCTGATGACCCTTTCAGCATGGACTCTTCCAATTACTTTGCCAAATTAAGCCACCTAAGTAAGCCACGTTGAATTCAGCCATGTGGTTAATTCTACCAGGTTGGTGCTCAATTGAACACTTTGCTGGTAATGAGTGACTAAGTGCTCATGTCTGAGATGTCCACATTATGATTAATAGTGTCTGAGGATTTTTGGTAGCTGCTATAAGGTGCCCCATACCTCCTTTCTTTTCTCAATAATGCTGTTATGCACCCAGCTCCTAGCTTCAGAGCTGCTTTTCTGCAAAAGCTCCCCACCGTAAAGTTAGAGAATCCAGGAGATTCTTGCCCACAGTTTAAATATTCAACTTGCTGTCACTTGTGATCCTGGGTCTGTAGCCTGGTCCTCCAGTGTTAGGAACTATGTGGATCAGCAACCCCTACCTCGATTGTCTATGCTTTATCTATAAAGCCTGCTGGACTTTTCAATAGGACACTCTCACTTCTTCCAGTCAATATATGTGGCATAGACAGTCTGAAAGACAAAGCCTATAATGGATTTCAGTTCATGGGTCTTAGAAAGGCATTCATCCTGGCACAGAAAGGCTGACTTTTTGAGCCTGGAAAATATTTTCAAATAGAGACCCTGCAATCCTAATATGGAAACAGTAGCTCACACTAGTGCTCACATTTTTTTACCTGGCCATGCTAACTCAAAAGGCTGCTGCTTATTTTTCTATTAAAACTCAACAACCCAGTGAGACATTTCATAACATTTTGTATATTAAAAGCAATAGTAAAATTAACCCTGTAAAATATACTAGATTCTAATATAACTGGAAATAAAGTATGATGTATAAATACATCTTAAAATAAATATAATGATAATTAATGTAGCTTAGAGTTGGAAAAAGGATCATAGAAAAATATCAGATTTAGTCATTGGGAAATTCAGTATTCAAGTAAATGTTAAAATTTCAAATGAAAGAATGAGAACAAGCAATGATGGTAGGGATGTGGAGAGAAAGGAATTCTTATTCACTGCTGGTGGGAATGCCATCTAGTCCAACCTTTATGGAAAGCAATATGGAGAATCTTCCCAAAACTGGAAATTGAGCTCCCATAGGATCCAACTATACCACTCCTAGGGATATACCCTAGGAACACAAAAATGCAATACAAAACCCCTTCCTCACACCTATATTCATCGCAGCACTATTTACAATAGCCATACTCTGGAAACAACTAAGATGCTCTTTATCAGATGAATAGCTAAAGAAACTGTGGTACATATACACAGTGGAATATTATGCAGCCATCAGGGAAGATGAAGTCATAAAATTTTCCTAAACATAGTTGTACATGGAATCTATTATGCTGAGTGAAATAAGTCAGAGGGAGAGAGATATATGCAGAATAGTCTCACTCATCTACGAGTTTTAAAAAAAATAAAAGACATTTTTGCAATAATTATCAGAGAAAAAAAGAGGGGAGGGCTGGACGGTCCAGCTCATGGCATGAAGCTCACCACAAAGAGTGAAGAATGCAGTTAGAGAAATAAATAGATTGAGAACTATCATATCAATGAGGGAAGTAGAAAGCCTGTCTAGAGTACAGGGTGGGAGGGGGGAGATTTGGGACAGTGGCGATGGGAATGTTGCTCTGGTGAAAGGGGGTGTTCTTTAAATGACTGAAACCCATCTACAATCATATTTGTAATCAAGGTGTTTAAATAAAGATATTAATAATAAAAAATTCAAATGAAGCAACACCATATTTTAACTTTAACAAATACTGAAAATTTGAGAATATCATGTGTCATGTAACACCAAATTACCAGCCTTCCTGCAGCACATGGCTCAGATCCAACCTTCTTTTCAGGTTTATGAGAAGGCCCAGTGAGATTCCTACCATCAGAGTGCTAGGGAAACAACAACAACAACAAAATGGTGCAATGATCATGAGGTCAGAATGGACTTGTTCACACTCAGTTCTCTTCTCCATAGGAAAATCAGCCTATAGAAAGTTCTTCTGAACACACTACCTTTCTTTCTGGACTCTCATAACATAAATTGGCACCAAGCAGAATGCATCATCTTACTCACACCTCACAATGCACAGAAACTATCCTACCAAAGTTGACCAGTAAGATCCATATAGTCAAACACAAAGTTAAACTTTTTTTTTGTTTTTTCTTCTGATTTACCAGGTACATTATGCATTGATAATTAACTCTCTTATATCTGTTTATCCTCTAGTCATCTGGCTATTCCCCTGCTTCTATTTCATCTAGAACTTGGTTTCACCTATCTGCTTACTGGCTTTCCAACCACTCTGATGCTAGAAATCTCACTGGGCTTTATCAGCAATCTGAAAAGCAAGTTGTGTCTGAGCCATGCACTACAGGAGGGATGATTATTTGATGTCCCATCACAGAAAATATTCTCTAACATTTTTACTATTTATTAAAGACAATGCTGTGTGGCCTATGCAGAGAAAACAAAAATTGTACAGGTAATCAGAAATTTTCTTTAGAAAGTGAACTATTTCTGCTTTCAGAAAGATGACTTCCTGGCTAGACCTTGAGAAATTTCACTTCTATAAACACATGTCTCAGAATATTCAGCCCTGGTGAGAGTTTTTGCAAATAAAATTTTATTTATTTTTTGGTGATATTTGTCCCTCATCCAGATCATTTCAGCCAGCCTGCTTCTTCACTTTATCTCAAAGGATTATTATCAATAACTCCAGAGTCTAATTTCTTCAACTGGTTCATTCCTTAGTTCTTTAGTGAGAGCTCTTTTTGCATGCACAAGTTTTTTCTTCCAATTGGGATATTTAGACTCAGAACAGTCAAATACTCTGCCTATGCACTAATTCTGCCTGGTTGGTACCACGGCTCTCCTAGTTTTGTACATATCAAACACAGAATACCTCTAACTATTCATCTTTTCTCAGATCTAATCGTAACTTAATCTTATTGATCTTCCAAAATATCCTAGAAACACCTGCTTCTCCTTTACATTCACTGTCATTCCCTTATACATAATAGGTTTATTCCCCAAGCTGATGTCTTGAACATCATCCCTGCCTTCATTAACTCTAACTCTCCACTGGGCTGCCCTCACTTCCTTTACATAATGCTGATTTGATCACTTTTCTTTCCACTGGAGATATTACATTATTCTTTATTGTCCCAGTATAATAAGCAAATTCTTTGAATGTCTTTTAAAATCCTTATAATAAATCCTTGTTATTATCTACAGAATGTGGTCTCTGGCACTTTCTAATTCAGCATTTTTGTGTCTTTTTCAATAATTAGAATGTATCTGTACTCTACCAAAATCCATTATAACATCTATTCTCAGTGAAAAAAAAAACATTTATTTCCCACTCTGGTGTTTCTGAGTAATTCTTTTTTTTAGTTTTTGTTCCCCCACCCCTTTCCTTAAATAATTCTTATTGATTCTCAATTTACATGTCATTGTTCAGTCTGCTTCCTGGTCTCCCTTAATGGAGTCAAGAGATATGCTGTCTTTGGCAGCAGCAGGGACAGCCTTGCCACGTTTGACATGTGAGACTCCATATTAAAAATGCTTCTTCTTTCCTTTCCTCAATAACCAGAAAACATAACCTCGAACATGGCTCCATCACCATATTCACTGAAAGAATAAAAGAACTATATTAAGACTCTAGACTCCAAGAGCATCCTAGTAATCAGATACAGAACAATATTTCTTTACAAATACTTTTGCTGAAAAGTTTTTAGTAGGCAAATAGCCATTATAACATTATTTCAATTGAGGAAAGTGTTTAAGTTAATTAAGACTTTGTAACTAAATTTTGAGTATCCATATATATTCTGTTTCATATATTCAGTGAATAAAGAAGTAGGACACACAACTTAATGGTATTTTAGTTTATTTATAAAAAGTCAGGGAGAAAAGCTGGCAAAACTGTTAAATTTAGTCTGTGGATGATTTTCTATGTACTTGATTTTTCCAAATTATCTAAAGGTTGACCGTATTTTTCATATACAAAATACACACAAGTGCATACAAAATACATATTCCCTTGCAAAGATAGAAGTAACTTTAAATTTCATTTTTGTATTGACTCTACAAGGGGCAAATTGTGATGCTTCAATGAAACATACACATACACCAACATTCTGTCTACATTTCCATTTGTTCCCTTATTAAAGTTCAAGAACTTGACCCAACCTTTTGGACCTGATTGGTTAGAGCATTCCATCTCTCAACAGAGAATCTTTTGTTTTCCTTTCAGACATTCTCCTCCAGTATTTAACAAATGTCACCCCCCCCCAAGTTATTGGACTTCTATGGAGCAAAACTGTATTCTCTTTATCAAAAGGCTTCCATTAGGAAAAGAATTTCAGAAAAGGGTGACGGTTATTTGCTTTTCCAACCAAGAGAGAACTGGAGAAGTTAAATGAGTCCACAGATGATATCAACAGGAGAGAGACTGAGCATGAAGGTACACAGCAGAAGTTCTTCTCTGTGCTGGTGGAGACCATGTGGAAAATAGACAAGCTGGTGAAGAAAATTGGCAAGGTTGTGGAAGACTCAAAGTCCTACAGGGAGTTATGGAGGGTGGCAAGACAGGATTGCTGCTGTGTACTCTGAAAAATGGCAGACATTCTGAACTCTATCTCTCTATTGTCCTGTGTCCTGGATTTTGATCCTCCTGCCCATCGTTGCCTGAGGGCACTTTTTCAGAGGTCAGCTCTCCCACCCCAAAATGGTGGAGCCAGAGAAGTGTGGTCACTCTGCCTCCCTTTGTGAACACTCACAACTTCTAGCATATAAACCCCACCATAGAACATAGGAAAAAAACACACTACAAGGGTGACAATGTGGAAACAGCACAAACCAACACTATGTATAGAAAATGAAGATGACAGCTCTGATGACCTGAAAACTGCCAACCACCTAGTTAGCATCTCAGATAAAGAGTTGAGAGAAGAATATGGAGAGAAGAAATATAGAGGATCAATACTTCAACTTGAAGTATCAATACTTCAAGTTGAAAGGGCCACAAATAATAATCAAGAGGATGTGAAGATAGAAATCAGCAAACTCCAAACTGAAATAACAGGGCTGAAAAACTCAGTCGTCAAAATGAAAACTTCAATGGAAAGCCTCTCTGAGAGAGTAATGACATCTGAGGACAAAATTATTGAGCTGGAAGATGAGATGCAGAAGAGATTAGAAAAGAGCCAAAAAGCAAATGATCAGATAATGTAAAAAAATACTCAAAAAAGGGAACAGAAGAAAATAGAAGTCTTTGATAAACTCAACAGAAATAACATAAGAATTATTGGAGTCCCAGAGACCCAGGAAGAAAATCCCTAGGAAGAATCAACAGTCGAGGACATAATTGCAGAGAAAGTTCCAGAGCTAAAGATCACATGCAACCAAATCCTGCATGCCTAAAGAGTACTAGCTAAAACAGAAAAAAAAAAAAAACAAGAAACACACCCCAAGACACATCTTAGTCACAATGATGAAACCCACAGATGGGGATAGAATACTGAAAGAAGCAATATCAAAAAGGGAAATTACATTCAAATTAAGATTAACAGCAGAAGTGTCACAAGGATACCTCAAAGACAGAAGGCAGTAATAGGATTTAATGACAAAAATCAATGAAATGAATACTTCATCTACAATACTGCACACAGCCAGACTCACTTTCAGGTTAAAAGGCAGTATACATAGCTTTATGGATAAACAGAATCTCAGCTATTTTACAGACTCAAAATCAGCATTAAAAGATAAACAGAAAAGTCTACTTTAAGAAAATATAGACACTCCAAACTTCTACACAAAGATGACACTAAAGGCCATAACAATTATCTCTCTCAATGTCAATGACTAAATGCAACTGATAAGAGACACAGTGTGGTAAAATGGATTCAAAAAGCTGAACCCAACATTCTGTTGCCTACAAGAAACACATCTAAATAGTCAGAACAAACAATGACTCAAAATCAAAGGCTGGAGGAAAATCATCCAAGAAAACAACTCCCTTAAAAAAGCTGGTGTGTGGGGCCCGGGAGATAGCATGGAGGTAAGGTGTTTGCCTTTCATGCAAAAGGTCATGGGTTCGAATCCCAGTGCCCCATATGGTCCCCCATGCCTGCCAGGAGCAATTTCTGAGCATGGAGCCAGGAGTAACGCCTGAGCACTGCCGGGTGTGACCCAAAAACAAACAAACAAACAAAAAGCTGGTGTGGCTATATTAATATCAGATAACACATACTTTAGACTCAGAAAAGTTATAAGAGACAAAGATGGCATTTTGTACTAATCAAAAAATATGTACAACTGGAAGAAACCACACTCCTAAACATATATGTATTCAATGAGGGACCAACAAATTATTTAATACAATCATTGACAAAACTGAGAGAAGTTATTAAAAACAACACAATAATAGTAGGAGAACTCAACACTGCTCTATCACTCCTTGATAGATCAACTAGGCTAAAACCTAACAGAATATACTAGCTCTGAAAAAGAAATGGAAGAAAATGAAATTATATATATATATATAATTATAATTATATATATAAATATATATATAATTATATATATATATATATATATCCCCAGAAAACTGGATACACATTCTTCTCCAATGCACATGGGTCATTCTTGAGAATAGGCCAAATGCTGACCTATAAAACATACCTTCATTAAGTCAAGAGGATAGAAATTGCACAGAATATATTCTCAGATCAAAAGGCACTGAAATTAGCAGTGAACTACAAAAAGAAAGAGAAGAAAAACTTTAACACCTGAAAATTAAACAGTTCACTACTGAACATCCAGTGGGTCAGAGATAAAATCAAAGAGGAAATTAAAACATTCCTGGTAAGAATTGACAAAGAAGATACAAATTATCAGAATTTATGGGATACAGCAAAAGCAGTACTAACAGAAAAATATCTATCTTTGCAAGCACATATCAGAAAAGAAGGAGGGGCTTATATAAAAAGCTTATAAAAGTAGAAAATGATCAACAAAAGGAGCCAATAATAGGTAGGCAGAAGGAAATAACAAAGCTGGAACAGAAATCAATGAAGTGGAAATCCATAAAACAATCCGAAAGATCAATAAATACAAAAGTAGGTTCTTTGAAAAAATAAGCAAGATTGATAAACCACTAGCAATACTCATAAAGAAACAGAGAGAGAATCTTAATAAACCAGACTAGAAATAAAAAGAGGGAGATCACTACAGATACTACAGAGATTCAAAGTGTCCTCTTAGACCACTTTGAAAAACTATGCAACAAAATATGAGAACCTGGAAGAAATGGATAAATTCTTGGACTCTTATACTCTTTCAGTGTTAAACCAGACAATCTAGCATCTCGAAACAGACCCATCACTACTAAGTAAATAAAAAGAGTAACCATGAGTCTTCCTCAAAACAAAAGTCCAGGCTCAAATGTATATACTAAGGAATTC